>NDXB01020980.1:65603-91739 GCA_002631895.1 Agapornis roseicollis
ATAACCCAGCCCTTTTTTTTTTTTTTTGCCTTTCTTTTTTTTGAGGAAAAACAGAATGAATGAAAAAAGAAACAACCAAACAGATCACACACAGACAACTGTTATCACAAATCAGCTGCTCTGTGGTAGAAGCTCATGTGTAGTAAACGCAATTCCCTTTGTGCCGTATTTCATCATATTTCATTACCTTGGTAGTGGGAGCTACTGAAGAACAACTGACACTTTATAACTAGCTTTGATACAGCAACTTACTTTATGCCTTGAACTTACAGTCTCAACCCAGGAAGGCTTTTTTATACTAAAAGCCAAGCATCTAGTCCATAAAAAGCCCACACTCAAGCACAGTTCTGTTCAAGGATCTTCTTGATCAGCTATCAGGGTGCACTCCTAGATTGCCCATGCAGATGTGCACCATCTTTTCAATTGCAGTTAATGTTGCTTCTAAGCCCAAACTCTCAATTCACTGGATGGCCTTCAGAACAAAGTCCTTATTTTCCTGAAGATACTGGTCTTTCAATCATAGTGCTTCAAGTAGCTCTCTCTTAGGTTTTGCTTCTTAATTTGTAAGAAGCCACACATACTATTAAAAAAGTTTATGCTGTTTCAGTGAGGAAAGAATAGGGAAAAAATAAGCAAGAAACATACCCAGTGTGTGCTGTGCTGATAAATGCTTTTGTGTGCAGACAACAGACACTGGGCTAAATCTCAGCTGGTATAAATTAGTATTACTCCATCAACTTCAATTTCCTTTCCTAAGTTCACAATATTGCTATCAAAAAAACTGTGTGTGCACAGAGGAATGACAGGAAATATTCCCAGGGACCGTGGTGTGAAGCCTCCTGTGGGACCAGCATTTTAATGATGTTTTAAGCAACTATTTAAGAGGGAAGGACACAAGGCCATTGTGTGTTTTATGTAGAGCTGGCCTTTGAGCCTCACATAGCCTAGGGCTAGGCTTCTTTCTCCTTCTCGGAAAAACAGTGTGCTTCTCCACTCCACTTTAAGAATTTCCCTCAGCTTTTTGCTTTGTGAAGATGGAGAACATGTAACTGGGTGTAAACTGTAGCTAGCCTTCAACATTTCTCTGTTCCCACAAAGGTCATGTTTTTGGCATTCAGAGACTGTCACTTTAGTTACCCCCAACATGCTGCTAGCTACGAGACCACAGACTAATTTCTACCTCTGGGGACAGCACTGCCAAGTCAAAAATTGCCAGGAAAGTGGGAGCTCTCTTGCAGCAGCCATCGTGCTGAGCAGGAAACAGGACATAGCCACAAGGAGGGGCAGCTCAGCAAGCAACCGGCACCCTGAAAAAGGATGGAGAGAGACCTGGAGACTTCTACATTCCTACCCACACATAGAAACTAGCCCTCCTTCCCCCTGTGGCTTTAGTTAGGTGATCTAGCCATCTGCCAAATGAAGACCTCACCAGGCCACAGCAAAAGCACCCAAGGAGATGTCTGTAGTGTGCCTATAAACCCATAAACTTGAGCACTCAAACTGTCTAGAGAATTTTTTTTGGAACAATGTTTTCTGGAACAATTCATCTCCCTAGAAATAAGCTAGACTGATGTTAAATGTTGGCTATATTGGTTGAGACTCAGCACAGCTGCCTGCATACTTAAAGCACAATGCCCACACACCTGAAAAAAATCCCCACCTCTACCTATTCTGTGCGTAACAGTGAAGTTGTGACCAGGAGCCACACCAAAATGCATTCAGAGGCTTCAAAATACTCAGCAAGAAGAAAATACTTAAAAGTACTTGGAAAAAGAGTCAGAAAAAAAATCCCAATGTGATGCAAAATCAACCAATGATCAAAATCTCCAAAGCACACTCATCCTCCGCAATAGCTTCTCCATGTGTGAGATGGGAGAGAGGAAAATCAGTACATTTTTCAGCATTAGATTAAGACCTAACCTTAAGTTGAGTAATCATTTGTATTCTCCTCCCTGCTGACTTTATAGTGCCAGGAGAAAGGACTTTGCTGCAGACATCTACAGGTTGGTGCTCACGATCCTCTCTCCCATGCTGAGCTTCACGGGTGGGAGTGATGCTGGGACGCAAGGTGAGATTTATTCCCGGTCCCAACTGACTTTGGAGCTCCCTATTGCTGCCTGTCCTTGCTGTGCCCTCGCTAAACAGCTAAACAAAGACAGTGGATCAAATATCCCCTTAAACATTCACCAGGGGAGATTTAGACATATTTGCCCGGAGGAGAAAGAGGCACTAGTTGAATTCAAAGTGCTGTTTTAAGCTAATTTTGTTGAGAAAAGTGAAGTGGTTGTGTGAACATTTCTATTTTAAGCCTCAGCAAAGTCAGTCAGGCTGTAAATAAAAGAACTGTCCACATGGGGTTTGAACTGGTTTAACTTCAGCTGGTAGAAAAATCAATGCAAGATCAACCATTCCAGCTTCTCTGGGTAGACAAGGCTAAGGACTTACCCTTTTTGTCATAGCACTAAGCAGCTTAGAAAAAGCTTTAGGTTTCCTCAGAAGTACACTATCAACAAAAGGAAACCCAATTTTAATATATAACTGAATAAAACCCAGAAGTTGAGTGTAATTTGCAAAGATGCCCCGCAACATGATCTCTAAAGCAGCCTGGCTGTCATAACTGCATTAGCCTTCTGTTATTCCGTTCAAGGAAGGCTGATTGGAATCACTGGCTAATAAAGGACAAGCACACCCTTGGAAAAAGTGTGTATTTTGTGGGGAATGGCATTGGTGGTTAAACTCCTACTATCAACTAACCACCCCACCTAACAGACCGAGCACACAACAGGTACCTGCAAACAGCAAAGCCCTGGAATCAATCTTTCCACTGACTTTCACAAGCGTAAAGTCAGGCCTAAAGCATATGACCACTAATTTCAATGTCTTTAAAGCCATCCATTACATTTTAAATGTTGACTTTAGTCTCCAGGGTTTCTACAAAAATTGTAATTACTTACTACAGCTGTACGAACCTTTAGGCAATATGTATTAGATATATCTAGAATGCCTTTATAGGATTAAATTCTTCATGGAAAAATACTCTAATTCTTCTTTTGTGATCTTTTTCATCAGAAAACATTCCATATTCTTTATGTGGAACAGATTTTGTTTCAGCTTGTACTTTTAGGGTTTTAGAAATGACCTTTCAGAACTTCTGCATAATTAATTTTCAAATGAAGACACATGACTCCACTCAACAGCAAAAAGCAAAACAGGGAGGAAAAAAAAGGAAGCCTTATTTTGCCTTTTCATTTACCTACACTCTATCTTTCGGTATTCTTAGGTATATGGGAATTGTTTTATCAAGCTGGAAAACATGGACTTTTTGTATTTTCTGATTAGGCACCAAACATCTAAAGACAACTTTTAAGAAAGTTACAAGATGTTCCCTTTTAGAAGTTTCCAAGCCATTCATTTTGAATGAAACTGTAACAATTTATGGGTAGCAATCATGTGGCGCTTAGCGCTGCAACCCTGCAGTCTGAGACACTATGCTCATTATCCACACTGATAGTTGCAGAAAAGTTTGAAAACGAATTCATGGAGTTTGACATTTCTTGCTTGTAACAGTCTTTTTGGCAATCTTCAGCCTTTATGTATATTAACACATGCAGTGTTAGTTAACATATTAATACTAACACATGTAAATGCATATAAACATTTTGGGGGGTTATAATTACTTTCATCAACACTGCTGAATTCCATTCTACTCTGGAGGTTTTTGTATCTACCCCTTGCTTTTTTGGTGATATAATATTAGAGAGAGTAGAAGGAATGACTTATGAATACCTCCACCGTCCTTACTCCTAGGAGTTAATTTTTTGGGTAACTTTATACAGATGACTATTTTCATGTTTGCCTATTTATACACACTAAAAAGTGAAATACTGACTGAACAGCAAAGCCATTGCTATTAAACTGGACAGAGTGAGGACTTTAGCCCATCTTTTCTCCTCCTATGCTCCTATCTGGGCATAACCTATCTCTAAAATGGAAACGATGCAAAGATGGAAGTGATGCAAAGCTGAAAGGAAGGAAGAAGAACAGTTGGAAAAAACCCCTCAAGGGGTGCTCCAAGTCCAAGAGACCTCAACAGGCAGTTTCCACCCACCATGGTGACTCATGACCTGCCCAGCAGCCTCCATACTGACATTCTGCAGATAGTTGTGGCAGCGTTCCTTGTGCTCCTCCAGTGAACTGCGCTGCTTGTAGCTCCGGCCACAGTAGTTGCACTTGTGAGGCTTTCCCACTGTGGAAAGAATGAGAGCGTCAGGTCAAATCTACTGCGACCCACTTTTACTATCAACAATCACACCTCTTGTGATGGAAAGACACCTAAGAAAGGTTACTCAAGTCCCAGACCTTTTTCCCAGCCCCATTTTCCTGCCGCACACACCTCCTCCCACCTGATGGGTACTTTGCCCCATCCCTTTTTCACACTAACATGCAATATCAGCAGAAGGAAAAAGAGGCGGACTTGTTGGTTGCAAAGCAAACAGATGACAAGAGGGGAAAACAAACCAAACAGCTGAATCACACCCCAGCACTGCCTGTGTGTCACAAAGTCTTGTGGGAAAGAAACTTCTGAGACACTTTGCCCATGGTACCAACAGTTGCATTTGCTAAAACGAGCTGCCCCAGTGGCCTAATTCTGCTCCCTGCTGTGAGGAAACCCATTACATAGCCCAGAGGAGTTCTTTCATTAAGAAAATGTTGCCAAAATTACTAAGGGAAGATTGGAAATTAAAAGATAATAGAAAGTAACTTTGGTAACAGGACTGTCACATGCCAGAACTGAGCTTCCACCAGTAATTCACAGAGACTGGATAATATAAAAATATAGATAATATATATACAAATAAAATATAAAAGGCCATGTACATGAAAAAAGTCAAGCCATGTGAATACGATTTGTAACTCGAATTTCATTTTGTTTTGTTTCACTCAGCAGCATTATGAACAAATGTTAAATGCCTCTTAATACATGCAAAACCTGGCACCAGATTCTCATAAAGTATATCCTCTTCATAGCATGTCATTAAGAAACCACAAGAATGGCCTAACCCAAGGCCAGAAAGCTAGCCAGAAGTGTATTTTGCCAAGCTGTGCTAATAAAGGCTTTTAATATAATTTAAACTTGTAGAACATGAACATTTATTCTGTAATAACTAAAGAGCTATTAAGTCAGTACTGTAAGTCTAGTAAAACACCATCGGCTGTGATTTTCAGAGCTGGCTGAGGGATGGAGAAGGTCAAACTTCTTCCAGAATTCTGAAGATCTTAGGTAAGAATTTTAGTTTCCAGCCAAAGAAATTGAGAAATCCCTTGCTGGATAATACATGTGTTTCTATTGGGTTTCCCCCAGTATTGAAAGCTTTTCACGGTCCAAAATGTACTGTTAACACTGGGATGGAGAAAACAGAGGAAACCTTGAGGAGGACACCCACAGCCAACAAGAAGCTGGGCAGAGGGCTCCTAAACACAAAAGTCCCAGTGCCAGGGAAACTCTCTGGGGCCTCTGCAGGACTAGCACATACCACAGTGTGTGCCCCACATCACCCATACAGTGGAAGATGAGAAAGCCTGAGCCTCTAGTATCACAGTTGGTCAAGAAAAGCTTCACACGTTTTCTGTCTCTGAAAAAAAAGGGATTTGATGAACTGAACACGCTGCAGAAGTTTCTGTTTTTCTCAAAGAGCTTGTGCATGCAGTTCAGTGACACAACCAGGCTTTCCATCAGGAAAAGACAGCTGCTTTTACTAAGCACCCAAACTGTGGAGTGATTTATTATTTCTTTTTAATTTAGAGATAAGGCTTATGGCCAGGAAAATAGTGCCTTACTCCAAAGAGTTGTTGAGGTCTCTATTTTGCTCACTACCTTACACTGTTGCTGCAACTGGTGCTGGCACTAGAAATCTCCATGGAGGCCAAGCACGAGGCTCACTATCATTCCCACAGTAATTGCCCTTGATGTGAATGATCTGGATCAAGTCTCAGCTCTTAAATTTAAACCAGCCATTTCATTCTAGAACCACCTTTAGGAAAACACACTAGCAGCTCCCTAGGATACACTTTTATCATCACAATCACAATGCTTCATCATGCGTCTCGATGGCATCAATGTCTGCCAGCCTGATGCCTTTATTAGAAGTGAACTCCTTGTATAATCAAAAAAATCCAATGTAATTGAAAGTATTAAGCTAACCAAGCTGAAGTTGGGTTGAATTAGCCCACCTGGTTTGGCTACACCAGGTTATCAAGCAACTTAGATAAACTGTAAGACACAAGGGAAAGGGATGATTCCTTTCAGCTATTCAAGAGACAGCTATAATTAATCAAATATATTGTCATTTAGCACAGAGAAACATTCTGTTACAAGCTCCCAGTATGAAAAAACCCCATAAAATTTATTCAACAACCGAAAAAAGATTTGTGTGACACCTCTTGAAATGGTTGCTTCCTGCATTGCAACAATATCAGAAACTATTTACACACAACAAGGCTGAGCTTTTCCAGTGATATCTACTATGGTCAGCTACCCAAATTCCATCAAAATTCAAGGTTCATAGAGATGATAAAAGCTAATGATAAAGACACAATTTCTCCAGGCAATACGGGATTTGCGGAACGTGACTCCCCAAGGATGGAAATACTTCAGCACACACTCTGCCTCCTCGGGGAGAAGATAAGAGAATAAACAACATGTGACAAATGTTAGTCATGTTGCCTATTGCACAACTGGAAGCTGCTCAGACACACCTGCGAGGAACGAAGGTTGTGAGCTCCAGTTCAGTAGGACTGAATACAAGTCCCTTGGGGTCAGTTCCAGATTCTGTCCCTCCTGCTCTACTGACGCAGCCATGTCAGAGGCCCAAACCTGTAATATCTGGTTTTACAGGGATGCTGGAACTAGGTAATTTTTAAGGTCCCTTCCAACCCAAACCATTCTACGTTTTTTACTATAAAATTGTACAAAGCGACTGCGTTGCAGTGCCATTGATCAGGTCAGACCACAATGAAATCAGTTCTGACAGCAGCAGTTTGTGTCACCAGCAGTTCTCACAACCTGTTTGGCAAGAGGTGCAGCTGGCTGAGATAGCACTTACAGTCTGGATTTTAGAAACCTTGTCATTGTGACAAATGTCATGTCACTGAAATAGCTGCAAATTTCCCCTCACGTTCTCAAATTAACTAATGACAAAATATATATTTGTGGACATGAACATTATGAGGGGGTGTACATTTGTCTGTATTTCACATTACAGAATCAAAGAATGGCTAGGTTTGGAAAGGACACTAAGATCATCTAGCTCATATTACCCAATAAAAGCTGTAGAAAGTGTATTAGAGAAATCAGCCCCAGTGATCTTCTCGACAGCATTCTTTGTTCCACATGGCAGTAATGTGGTTTCATATGGTGGTTTACTAAGACAGATTTCAAATCCTGTATAGTAGGCAAGTGTCAATAGCCCAAATTTGCCCTGCCAAAATGTGACTTGCAATACTGGGCATGAGCAGTCTTGGTCTATAGGCCATTGACTTGAAGGCAAAGAGCTCAACAGTGCTATTGCCTAACAAAACCCTCCCTAATCCCACACTAAAGAGAGTTCTTTCCACCTTAGAGCCATTTGCGCTGTGAAGCCATTCAAAGTTTGGCTCAACTTGCTTGGTATGAAGCTGCCTTCTCCAAGGGGGCCTACAGGGATGCTGGGGAGGGGCTCTTCATTAGGGACTGCAGTGACAGGACAAGGGGGAACGGGTTCAAACTTAAACAGGAGAGGTTTAGATTGGATCTAAGGAAGAAATTCTTTGCTGTGAGGGTGGTGAGGCACTGGAATGGGTTGCCCAGGGAGGTTGTGAGTGCTCCATCCCTGGCAGTGTTCAAGTCCCGGTTGAATGAAGCCTTGGGTGCCATGGTTTAGTGTGAGGTGTCCCTGCTTATGGCAGGGGGGTTGGAACTGGATGATCTTAAGCTCCTTTCCAACCCTAACTACTCTGTGATTCTATGATTGTAAGATCCTCACTGAAAACCATGGTACATGACACCATGTTTGGCACTGTATGTAACCACCAATGCCAATGATAGCAGCACCCAAGCAAAATCAGTTTGGAAATTCCTGGTTTTGGGTAATTATTCCTTTATCACCTTTTCAGGGTAAGCAATCAGATAAAAAATTACCACCACTCATTCTCATAGAAATGATGCAATTCAGTGAATGCAAACAAGCCCAAAAACTTGAGAAATCTTCCATCTATTGTTGAACTGGGAAAGACCACGGCACGGGGCAAAACCCAGCGGCCATACCTGTGAAACAGCCACCTTGAAGAACATTAAAAAACACTTTACATTTCTCACTGAAATGTCAGAATTTCCACACATTTAAACTCAGATTTGTACAAATGACAATGTAGCACAGAAAACCCACAGTGGAGTCTCAGCCTCAAATGGAAAATATTATGACAGTCACAGTGAAAAAGACATTTAAATTTGAAGTACAATTTTTACCATGAAACAGGTAAACCACTTGTCGAAATTCACAGAGAAATGGAGTTTGCTTGTGAAATCAAAATGCTCATGTTGAGGGAGGAAGGAGAATAGTAGGAGGACATAAAAGGCAAGGCATTTCTGAGTTAGGAATACTTTGAGTCCTGTGGGGCAACTTTGATAGCTGAGAAGTCTGCGTGCAGTGACAATGAGATGATGTAACTCTAAGGTCAATATTCAAGACAGAAAGCAGACTTGGTCCTAGGGAAACTTCTTTAAAGTCATAAAAAAAGGTCATGGAAAGAGAAAGAGCCCGTAAGGCATTTGAACAGCATTTTGTTCTCAAAAGAGATGGGAGTGCATAGCAGAATATAAAGTAAGTCAAAGAGAAATAACAAGGCATCCCAGGTAATACCTTCCAATAAGCATATAACATGAAAAAGGCTTATAGAACAGGTTAAGAACAATTAAACACTTTGCTGAGCTAAAATCTTGTCTTCCTTAAGACCAATGACAAAACATGCATGGATTTTAGAAGCCAGGATTAACTATACCCACATTTCCCTATTTCAAGCACCATGTTTTCCTAGGCAGCAGCGCCGAGCAGACTCCTTCCTGTCTATTTGCTCATGTCCCAGATTCCTGCGACTGCTCAACCACTAACAGCTCATAGAGGAAAGGGCATTACTGTAGCTGTATGATGTAGGGCAGCCCAGCCCAGGGACCAGAGACTTCGCACTGAGGCTTGCACCAGACTTTTATTACTTTTGCACTATTGCCCCATGAGGGCCTTAGAAAGGAAGCCAGCCGAGATTTCTGAACTAAGTGGCCATCTCATGTAGCTACTTTCAGTCTGAGGAAGTCCCTTCAATAGGAGCACACGGAGCGTGACTTATTCCTGTAAAATCTGAATTCCCACTCATGCCCCAGCACCTCAAAGCTGGAGGAAACCCCAGTACTCTCCAACTGAAGCTTTCTGAAGCAGCATCGAAGTTGTTAAAATGTTCCACTATCTGAAGGGGGCTTACGAGGATGCTGGAGATGGGCTCTCCATCAGGGACCATAGTGATAGGACAAGGGGTAATGGGAAGATTTAGATTAGATATAAGAAAGTTCTTCCCAGTGAGGGTGCTGAGGCGCTGGCACAGGGTGCCCAGGGAAGCTGTGGCTGCCCCATCCCTGGCAGTGTTCAAGGCCAGACTGAACAAGGCTTGGAGCAACCTGGTCCAGTGGAAGGTTGGAACTGAATGAGCTAAATCCATTCTAGAATTCTGTGATTCTTTTGGGCTGAAACTACACCTATTGGTGAGGCTGTAGAATCCAACGCTATGATTACAACCAGTATTAATTCAGTGTTTCTTCTTTCTTCCCTAAAACTGGAAGCCCCTGGCAAGCGGAGCTGTTCTGCACTTACATGGTGCCTACTACACAGCAGCCCTTTCCCTTCCATGAGACTTATCAGAATAAGATCAGTTTTAATACAGAGGTAGGAAGTATGATTAAGGCACTGGGCTGGGACTAGGGAGCGTACAGTTCACCTCTTAGTTACGCTACAGATTTTGTGACTGCAGGCAAGTTATTCTGATTTCCTGTGCTTTAATTATTCATATGTATGATTAAGGTAATAATTCCCTTCTTCACAGCATGTAAATGAATTCATGCACTTTGCCAGATGCACAGAGGCTCATTTGGTGAAGCTCACACAACTAGGTAGATATAGAAAAATACGGCCTGTATCTCTACTGAGAAATTAAGGACTTAATAATACACTGCGATTTTATTAGATATGGGAGTGAACATTAAAGAGTGGGAGGAGATATTAAGGATGGTGCACAGTAGAGGACCAAGCAGGAATAAATTAATCAGGAGAAGAAAAAATAGGTGGCATAGAAGGCAATGTGTAGGCATAGTGTCCTTTCAGGCCGAGGTGGTCAGCCCAGGAAATGTAAAATGCCTCTGAGCTTAGTGACATTTAACACTATACGGGACAAAAAAGAGAGAGTGCAACAGTCAGAAAGAGGTGGATATAATAACTGCTACAGTCCTTCCCACCTCCAGCTTCCCTGAGCCAAGGAAGCAATTGCTGGAGCCACGGAGGACCAAGGCAGTGCTGAGGTTCTGGCAGGAGGGCTGAGGCTGCAGAGACATAACACAGTTTGCTACTGTAATTAAACAGCACATTTGGGCTTTTCTAGAGCTGCCCAGCTCAAAGCTTCACACACAAAAATATTTGCATGAATAATAGACCCCTGAATGAATTAATCACAAAAAAAATTACAGTGAGACCTAAGCCCATGCTGGCTCTGAGCAGCACGTAGCTTTGCAAAGGAAACTGCCTCCCACTCTGATGTTGTATCTTGCTGCTGTGCTTAATGACTGTAAATGTGTTCATTGAAATTCATGGGGGCTCTTTGATTCGTTGCTTTTTTTTTGCCTGAGAGATTACACACACACAATAATGGCTATATACTGGTGTTCAGAAATAACAGCGAGTCCCACAGCTAACCCAAGACTGTCCAAGACAATCTGCATGCGGAAGTCACAACATGCGAACGTCTGAAATAAGGCTTCGGGCTGCTAGAGCACACACACACAGACATGCAACATGCAGTATCAAGTACTTCCACTTCTGAACACCCAACCTGTAGCATCTTAAAGCAGTCTGATTTTCAGAAAGAATCAAATCTCTAAACACATTATGAAAACTTTGGCTTAACCTTTTAATGCCTGCCAATCCAAGCAGAGGCAGCAATACCTGAGGTGTATTTCATGGGATGCAAACTCGTTTCTGGACCTCATGGAGTTCTGACATCTCCATTCTACAAAACCTTTTAGATTATCACATTTTGGGCCAAGTTTTAGGTTTCATAAAGGTCATGTGGTAAAGGATGGGATCACTAGATCATGCAGTAGAGGAGATCATACAGATAGATCTGTGCTTAAAAAGGTTTCTGGACTCTCTGGATTCCTCAAAAGATTCAAAACTTAAAATGCAGCATTATATCAGGAAGAAGGCTACATACATGCCGTTAAGCAACAAGTACTTTCTTGACTTGGATCTTGAAATACAGCACTTGACTTACTTCATGACCTCGTGGCCTAATGTCTCTTAGTCAAGATTATTATCAATTGCCTATTGATATATATATGGCTGTTCAACACTTTGAGAGCCTCCCAGCACATGAAAAATGGCTTGTCCTGACTTTTTACACAGCGGCAGTCAATGATAAGTTATTTCTGTCGACAACTATCATGTACTATTACAGTAGCCCTATACAGCTAGCAGTGAAACACCACTAGATACTTGCGGTACACCAGCACAGTAAAACAATGGCAACACATTGCACCTACACACCCTTTGTTTCCTAGCTGTGCTTGCCTTTCCCATAAATATCTCCAGGGCACAAACCAGCAGCCTGACACCTGCATCTACCTGCCAGTTGTTTATGGTACTGTAAAATAAGCAGCTAGCTAGAAATACTGTACTAGTGTGCAGTCCTCCCTTGATCTTCTACACCAAGCCATATCAAACATCAGATTATATGTGAGCTCCGAGGATGTCATACAGGCTACATTTTAGCTGGAATGGACCCACTAAAACATGAACACATGGAGAATAAGTAAATACACTAGTCAGGAGAAATTTTCAATCATCTACATCTTCTCTATGCATAAGCACACAGCCAGAATCTAGTGTAAACCAGTAAACATGAGTGTTCGTGTCCAATAGCTAAGGGGCTGGGGTTCTTGTTTGCACCTTCAAGATGTTCCTGCCTGCAGCCTTTTATTCTTTGAGCAGTTTATTACAATTTATCTTGCAGCTATTGGTGGCTCTGTTATTTAATCTGATTCATCAGCTTGTGTTTATTTATTAACTGCTCAGCAGGATTTTACAGATAAAACAACGTTCCATTCTGCCACAAGGGTTATAAATAAGTAGGTGGCATTTTTGTGCCAGAAGTTTAACAAACAAACAAACAAACTAACTCCTGTCTCACTGGCACAGTCACAGAATTACTGAAATCCCCCTAACAGCCCCAAAACTTGCAGGGCTCCTGCCACAGTCTCACATCACCTATTAAATAATTAAAACCAGAAAAGCAAGAATCTCACACCCCATTTCCTTCCCTTGCAGCACAGAACACAAACAGTTCACTTCGTAGGTTTTTACGTTGTATCTATGTATGTGTAAAAAACCAAAGGAAAACGCACCTATGTGAAATCATGCTAATAAATTACATACTACATCAAGGAAAGCAAAGATAGGGACACTGAAGTTGTACTTAGTTCTGAAAAAAAGATGACATTCATGGCTGTTTGCTCCAATTCATGTCCCAAAAACACACACTGTGCTATACAGACACTCTCCTCATATAATTCTCTTGGCTTACCTTTATTTCTTTCAATACAAGAGCTTCAAATCTGGCAAAAGGCACCTGACACTCATTTTTTATCTTATAGCAATGGGGCTTTCACATTCCCCCCCGATATATGTAAAATTCCAACTGCAAATGTTTTGCACTTGTGCTGTGAGGCCATTGAACTGAGTGCATTGTCCCTGTTCTATACCAGCACATCCCAGTCCCCCAGGCACCCCAACACTGGTGGGGTTCCCAGGAATTTTACACAGACTCAGAAATGGTTGAATACTATTAAAAAGGAGCTCGGTTTAAATAGCACTCTGGTGATGAGATAAACTAAGAAAACCCAGGAAGTCTACAAAGTAACTGGGGGTTTTATCACCTGGCTAAATTCAAAGTCACTTAGAGGCAGCCAGGTTTACTCCAACTTAAAGGCAGACAGGCCCTGCAATGAATCTGAGAGAGGAGCCTTCAGAAAGGAGCCTCCTCCCTACAGTCTCTCCATGCTAACTGGTGGTGGGTGGGAACCGGCTTAAGATGAAGGTTAAACCTTAACTGTATGTACCAGCTCTGTACTTTCCACTTCAGACCTTTAATGTCATATTAAACCTGACTTGATAAGCTGAGAGTTAACTGGTTCGCACAACAAACCTTACAAAATGTGCTTGTTTGCTTCCCTTTATTTTAACCCTGCTCCAGCAACAGAGCAAACAGGAAAAATTAAAACAAGTATAGGTTGGTCTGTTGTTCTTCTCAGCCCTGTCCTATTTGTTCCTTGTCAATGCCACAGCACAGCAGGAATTTAAGGAGGTGACTGGAGATCCACACGTCATTACAAGCCAAGCTTCGACTGCAGGTGGAAAGGAACAGCTCACACACTCAGCACAGGGTGTGGGTACCTTGGTGCAGATCAGGAACGCTGCTGGACAAACACTCCCTTGAGAAGTGCTTTTGTTTGTTTTGGGTTTTTTTCCCCCCTTTTGGGCAAAACAAATGTAGATGTCAGGCCAGATTCACAGGTAGTATCAATGGAAGCAACACCCTGAAGTCAATTTGGATCACCTGTGCACAGTTTGTATTTATGTCAAGTGCAGTCCCTTTGCATACCTTTCAGAAGTCCTTTAGCATCATAAAGCAAACAGAATCCATTAATTACTTGGAGCAAGCAAACACAGTATTACCAGTTATTTTATACTACATAAACAAAGGAAGACAGAGAGAATACATGGCCTTTAACTTTCCTAATGAGCTAGTTTTCTTTTGCATAAAACCTCTAAACCAGCTATCCCTAGTCACTTCTTCTCATCCCATGTCAATGGGTTCCACTGTTCCACCAACATGCTTCTACATGAGAAAAAGCATTTATTTTAGCACATGACATCATTCTATTTTATGTCTCATATTAGGAGATAAGAACATGCTCCAGGTTCCCTTTGTGTAAGTAAGTTTTCTCTTTTCTTGTTACTGTCAGAAACAAAGTTTCGGAAACAGACTATTAACAGTAAGCTGTCATGAATAGTGAGATGGGAAGAGCAATACTGACAGCTCCTCTTCTTTCCCAACCACTGAAGTTGGGAGTTTTCACTTATTTTGATCAAGGCTAGAAGTGAAGGGAACCTTGCTTCCAAAACCAGGTCAGGCTGTGAAACTAATGGGCTCCTCTGGGACATGAACATTTTTATTCATACTTCCCTCCTTTCTGCCCAAGAACCAGTGTGGCCCATGCCTTTGTCACCCTTGGAAAGATCTGCTCTTCAAGCATGTGGTTTTGTCATGCCTTGCACAGATGTCAAATGAGGTCAAACAGATTGAGCTGACTGACTCTTTTCACCTATGCAGTTTTCCTATCTCCTCCTATTGCTCTCTGCCTGACAACATATATATTTATCACCAACATTACAGAAGAGCTCAAAATGAGTGGGACTTTTGTCAAGCAGACAGTGCTGAGCCAAGCTGTGCTGCATACTTTGTAAAACCTCATATGCTTAAAGGCTCCTCCACGATAAAGAGGTCTGGGCCAGTTTACTGCTCCCAAATGCTCTTCCTATTTATTCCAGCTTCATCAAAGCAAATGAATCTGCTGCCACCAGGG
Organism: Agapornis roseicollis; assembly: GCA_002631895.1. Taxonomy (NCBI): domain Eukaryota; kingdom Metazoa; phylum Chordata; class Aves; order Psittaciformes; family Psittacidae; genus Agapornis; species Agapornis roseicollis. The sequence continues at coordinate 80,539 of NDXB01020980.1, forward strand.
CTGGACAGATGCCTCCTTCCCCTACCACGTTTGTCATCAACACTTGCGGTCTTCACTGCTCCACGTTCAAAGTTAGCCATAGTATTTGGCAGGGGGAAGTCAGGACCATTTTGTATGAAAACAATTCTTAGCAAAACAACAATCAACAATAAAGATATCTTTTAAAGGATGATAACATCTTTAACTCTGGGAGATGAATCTGGGATACGAATCTGGGATACCGGACAGCTTCCTTTCTAGCACAAACGTCTGCATCAACTGTATGTCTGACGCTGAAGCTGCATTAATCTTTTGTGGGTAATAAAATTCAGCAATTCCAATTTCCAGCAGGAAAGATTTGGGGTTTTAGGGTGTTTCTTTTTTGGTGCAATTAGTTTTGCACTACAAGCCCTTGATAGATTCAGAAACTGTTATTGTGGCTGAAAGGGAGGCAGACAAAATGAAAGGAAATTAAATATGGGTGTGAAATTAAACCAAAAGGATGAAAAAGAAAGGAAAGAAAAAGCAACTATTTGGGCTGAAAGTAAAGCCAGTAAAGCAGGAAAATGCAAAACAGAGCTCTCCCAACATCCAGAAACACTTTAAAAAGTTTTCCTGTAAAAAAGGGGAATTTAGGAAGCTCTGAGCACACATAACTGCATTCCTCGTCTGAAAAAAACCTCACAACAAAATACAAACTCAGACTGAAGGCTCCAATAGGCTATTTAAATTAGCTGATTTCTCTACGAAGTCTGAATCAAGAGCAAAAGGGTGTAAATCTTCTCATTTCTCAATACCTGGGAGAACAAAACTATCTTTTTCTCATTTTCTTACGTCTATTTTTTGATTTACTTTGTGTGTGAAGAGGCTTGAACCAAGTCAGCAGACGGGGATTTAGGATGTCTGCATTCATTCCTATCTGCGACACTGATGTCTCAAATGCCTTTGTCAAGTCCCTTTTTGTCTGTACTAGACGTATCCTCTGCAGAAGGTACTCTTCCTGTTTTCTTGTCTTGGGATTGAACCTTGTGAGAAACGACTGTGTCTCAGTACGAGTTATATAATCCCTGACACAAAATGGCCCTTTACCTGTCTCTTCACCAATGGTGCAATCCTATTCCATGGACTGCTCACCAGACAGACCAAATCAGTCCTGGACTTGATGCTGCCCAGGACAGAAGTCTCATGCTACTCAGCCAACACCATACTTGCAGTCTCCTGAAGCTGGTTCGTTATTAGCCCTTAGGAAAAACTGATTATTTGTAGAGGCCAATGACATGAACACATAATGGAGACATTTTTCACACTATAGGTAACGTGGACATTTTACTGTGACACGAATAAGGCAAACAAAGCACTTTTTCTGGTGGATGATCTATTCTTTGAAGCTGAGCACCTTTATTCCAACAAAACGTGGCAAAAAGTCAATCTGTTGATGCTGCTTGGTGGAAACGTATCTACAGATATTGAGACACACTGGTTCCTACAGTCTTAACCAACACCTGCAGCTTCATCCTAAGTAAGACACAATACTATGCTGTTCTTCAGCTTCCAGCTCCCAGAGTCAGTTGACCAAAGAGAAAAGTTAACCTGCATGTTTTCCCCCTTCCTTCCCACTCATAAAATAAATACTGTAAGTAAACAAAAAGGCTAATTTATCACATTCCACACTCATTTCTAAGTATCCATGAACTGAGGGGTCCAGATTCATCATTTTTCAGTTCCTGGGGTCAGAAATACATTGGTAATGCAAACTCTGAAGAACCATGCCAACATCAGTGGAGTTTGTTCAGATTAGTACAACTAAAATTGATAGCAAAAGCTCAGTTGTTTTGGTCAAAATCACTTTTGTGAACCACCTATTTTCCTACTGGAAATTTTCCACTTTCCAGTTACTTTAAAATCCATTATTTTAAAAATCTGTAAATATGCTCGCCCTTACAGAATCATAGAATGGTTGGGAGGAACCTTAAAGCTCATCCAGCTCCAACCCCTGCCATGGGCAGGGACCCCTTCCACTGGAGCAGGGTGCTCCAAGCCCCTGTGTCCAACCTGGCCTTCAACACTGCCAGGGATGGGGCAGCCACAGCTTCTCTGGGCACCCTGGGCCAGCACCTCAGCACCCTCACANCTCCAAGCCCTCCAACCTGGCCTTCAACACTGCCAGGGATGGGGCAGCCACAGCTTCTCTGGGCACCCTGGGCCAGCACCTCAGCACCCTCACAGGGAACAGCTTCTGCCTAAGAGCTCAGCTCAGTCTCCCCTGTTCTAGTAGGTTAAAGCCATTCCCCTTGGCCTGTATCTACAGGCCCTTGTCCAAAGCCCCTCTCCAGGTTTCTTGTAGCCCCTTTAAGTACTGGAGACTTCTCCAGGCTGAACAAGCCCAGTTCTCAGACCCTTAAATGATTTCCTTGTTCCATCCTGGTATTTTATAGGAAGAAAACTATTATTATATATGAATCACAGAATAAAATGCCTCCTACAGAAGACATCACTCTATTAGGAACACATTCTAAGTGGCACTATGCATTTAGTTTTCATTTACAGTATGCACTCTATACCCAGTACACTGCCTCTATCAGTTTTTGTTTTCATAACCTATTCCTGACACCTAACAAGAACTGGGAGTGTTGCTCCAGGATTTGGCAAGAAGGAACAGGTTGTGGATGAGCAGGTTTTTCTGACTCACCTACACGGATCAACAAGGAAAAATAAAAGGGAGAGGGTGGAGATTGCAAAGGGAAAAGGGGAGGGGGGGCTGGGAATGAGGGGAGGGAGAGAGGGGAGTGACGTGTTCCTTTGGATGCGGTGTGTAATGCAGCTGGCACACTGCCTGCTCGCGGTGCCACAGAGTTCCAGACATGCCAGTCCAGCTGACTCAGCTCTTTGAAAGGAGGAAAGGGAAGGGAGAAATTTCTCAAACCTTTCTGATATCCGAGGGATGGGGATTGCTGGGCTCTCCTTGAAGATATCTGAACCCGTCTTTCACATCAGAGACTCGAGTGGCGTCCTCGGAGAGGTATTAGAGGAAGACGTTCACACAAAAACCTTGCGTGGAACTGCTTACGCTTCTATCAAATCATGCCTCTGCGGTTGCTGGAACATTCAGCTGCACAGTTTCATCCCACAAACCAGAAATGTCAGGCCTTTCCTAGCCAAGGCTAGCTGCTCTCAGACAAGCCACTGTCTCCAAGGAGACGAGCAAAATGCATGCACATGAAGGGTATCCAAGTGAGAGAGAGTCTATGGCCCGTGCCGCTTTTCTATATAAAAAATTCATCATCAGAATCTCAGCAGTGTAACCTTTGCATGTGATTTATTTTCTAGGAAGAGCTTGAAGCCCTAAAACAGTCTGGGCTCAGCCTACCTGTAAGACCAGCTCTATCCCATGGCACAGGACCATGCCACCCGGTCCTGTCTGGCCATGTGCTGTCTTAGACTTCTATTCCAAACTGAAAAGAGGCAGGAGGAAGAAATTACCTATATCCCAGCAAAAGGAACTGAAACACAGGCCAAGGACTAAGCTTTCAAAGCCCCCAGTTCTCAATGAAACTAAACAGAGCTCACTACTTTTGAAGATAAGAACCCCATTTAACTAACATTTAACTATCCCCAGAATCAGTGCAGGGATGAGCTTAGCTGTCCAGACAGGGTCCTCACGGCAGGCTCTTGACCATCTTGGAGCATGTGAGAGCATTCATGCCTGTCTCCCTGAAAGGGAGGGAGAGCACACATCCTTGGGGAGCATGTTCCCCATCCTTGACTGGGAACGGGTGGCTCTCAGGGCAGCTGCAGCATCCTGAGGAATTTTGCTGCCTTACACTGAAAACCCTTCTCAGTTACCCTGTCCCACCAACCACTTGTTGCACTTCCCACGGAGGCAGAGCGACTATTGCAGATTTAATACAAAATCCCTGAACAGACCTGAAGTAGAGGCTTCTCCAAAAGGGAATGCTTTGCAATGTACAGGCAACCCCGTGGCTGGGGAGAGTCCCAGCCAGGCGCTCTTTGACAAAGTTTCGATAGGCAGGGCCTCAACAGCATTTCTCTAGCTTCAGGAACGAAGATAGAGATCTTGACTCGCTGTTGCAAGGCAGGGAGGGAACTCGGGGCACCCTGTCTGAAATCAGCACAGCACAGTTATGCAAAACATGTGTGCAACTGGCATCTCTTGTGTAATCCTGGCTGGAATCAACCTCTCTAACCACTCCAGAAAGGAAGGAGGGGCAGAGGGTGGAGAAAGTTCACACTTAGATCAAATAAAAAATGGGAAAATATCCAGAGAGTTTTAGTCAGGTAAAAACACAGTTCCCGCTCCTGGGAAACCTCCAGGACAAGTTTCCTTGAACTTCACACAGGGTTATAAATAGGAGAGTCACTCAGAGTTCAGTACAGGTTCACTGTAAAAAATCTAGCCATTCTCATATTCCTTGAGCGATATCCATCAATACCTCAGCTGTCAGATAACTCATAATTACAGGTTGCTGAGAGCCCGGGAGCATATAGTAGTAGCAGCTTTCTGCAGCTCTGCTATGGTGTGGTGTTAGCCGGGTTACTTTTTTCCCCTTTAGTTTCTCTTGGTTTCCTTTCCAGATGGCAAAAATAACCCCTCTTACACCTTAAATCACTCATGTATTATCAAAAATGTCAGTGATGTTTCTCCATTTCACACTGCCCCATAAACCAGCTCTGAGATATCAAGGAAAGGTGGCCTCAAACCACCATTTGATTCCAAGCTCAAGCTTTCTCATGCTGAAAGGTTTCACAAAGTCCTTCAAGAACTGACAAAGGCCAGCTCCAAATGCTGGATCTCCTTTCCTCAGAGGCAACATGCAAAAGCTTTTGCCCTTGAAAACAATTTTCTTGGGGGGAAAAAAGCCAAACTTTTTTCCTCCTTAGAGCTGCTATGGCATTTTGCTGTTCAAGGTATGTGCAAGAAGAGGTCTTGGTTTTGCCAAGAGATGGCTCCATCAAGTCAATACCACATTTGCATCTCACGTACATGAGAAAGTTCTCAGTCACTTCTTGGCTCTCTGTTCTGCAAAACCCACTGCAGCTACCTCAGAAGGCCACCTCTGCAGCAGGAGGACTCCTGATGCACTGCATCACATACTCCAGGCTTAATATAATGCAATGTGACACCCAGATCTCAAAGAGTGTGGAGCTTGGCTATGCGATGCCTGTGTTTAAAGCTACACCTTAAACTGGGTTTATATGTACATACATCAGCTGGAGTGTGAAAACACTGGATTTCTGAAACAATTCCTGATGACAAAGAAAACAAGGCCACAGGAACTTGAAGGAGCTTAAATTTAAAGGAGAAAAGGACAACACATCACCTGCCAGCCTGCCCATTGTAGTTATGGTGTAGAAAGACAAGTGATTCACATGAAGTGCTTAGGTACCTGAATTTGCCAACTGAGTCTCTCATAGGGTTTTTTTTTTTTTCTCCTATTTCAATTTCCCATCACTGAAAAATGTATAACGACAAGGCAACAACACATACTCACTTCACAGGCTTTGGGCTGATGAAATAGATAGGGTTCATGAAAGAAACAAGACACAAAAATTGCAGGCTAAGTAGTAAGTCCTTTAGCATTATTAATAATCACCTTACTATTGTGTCGAAGATAATCACACCAGGATCAGGGTATAATACCTTAGTGGTTATGGGAACAATACAAAGTTATTATTCCTTCCACTTCGTAATTATCTCATTTTACTACTGCACAAAGGCTATGTAAAACTAAGGAGATAACATGTAAAGCTACGCAGCAGGGGCACACACAGCACCGGAATACTCTGCTACGTACTTACATGACCTTCATTGCAGCAGTATGTGTGCGCCTTGCAATCATTTGTGCATGCTGCCCTCTCACCATTGTGACAAGGTTGAGAAGTGCACATTATTTCCATTTCACTGACAGGCAACTGAGGCAGAGATGAGGTTAAGGGATCTGCATCTGTACTGGCCCATGTTTCCAGAGTGTAAAATGACTTCAAAATTTAGGTTCTTTATCATAGTGAGAGTACAAAAAAAAAAAAAAAAAAAAAAAAAACAGAATTTGTAAAAAAAAAAAAAAAAAAAAAAAGAGAGGATTATATACCTTTTTGGAAAGATAGAAAAGATATGTCAAGAGGGAGCATGTAAAAAATTCTAAATTTCNGAGTACAAAAAAAAAAAAAATAAAAATAAAATCAGAATTTGTAAAAATAAAAAAATAAAATAAAGGAGAGGATTGAAAGATGAAGACAGGCTAGAACAGAATCTGTGCCAAACATAATGACTACAGCCTATCACAGTGTAAACTGAGCCCAGGGATTACTCACAGTCACAGAAAATAGTGTTACAAAGAGCAATAATCTGCAGCAAAAGAAAGGATAGTTTTGGTTAAATATCCAAATAAGAATTACAGCTATAAAAAGCAGATGGGGAGTGGAACTGTCTCCCTAGGGAGGCGATAGAAACAGTCTCCCTGGATGTTTAAAGAAACAGGTTAGGCATGCTATTTAGAAGGGCTGCTGCTCTATATGCAGAAGTCATATCACGTTCATCTGCTTTTTTTATGTCAGTGAAATCCCACATATAGCACTGTGGCAGAATAAAAGCCCAGAGGGAAAAGAAAGCCACTGTCTTGTTTGCTCCTCCAAAACAGGATGGCTGGCGTAAGAACGGGCATCACGCAGCAGTGGAGAAGTGTCCCTTTCCTCTCCAGTGAGCAGTGCAGAGCAGTGCAGGTGCAACACCATGTACTTCATTCTGGTTGTACACGGCCTGAGGTAACACCAAGAGGGACAGAATCTGGCTGACAATGCCAGGATGTGAATTTCTAATGTAAAGGAGAGACAGAAACAACACAAAAACTGGATGTCAACAGTCCCACTCCAAACATCCGCTTCCATCTTGGCACAGGCATTCCCGCAGGAAGAAAGGAACTCGACAAAATTCATGAGGGATGATCCCATGCAAGTCTTGCACCACAACAATGCTGTCTAAACAATGACTTAGTTACCCCTAAGTACTTTGATGCTATCTGACCTAGATGAGGAGACAGCACGTTCAAGAGGTCTAAAGTGAGAGGCAAAAGACACCCTGTTCCCTCCTTGTGAGCACCCTGTTGCACTGCAGGACTGTTATCTCTCCTAGGGAAAACTTTCTCTCATGGTGAAGCTGCAGGATTGAGTCATTAGTACTCTTCCCAATTTTGGGGTGCAGGATCTGCTACCTTAACACAAAACTCTCCTTGTCAAGGGTCCAGAGACCTAACCTGACACCAAACATCTAATTCTGCCACTCTGTCTCATTAAGGAGAGCAAACTTAAGATGATCAGGGAGAGGAGACCATGATGAAACCTCCCTCCAGACATGCTTTTCCTCTTCTCTCTGCTGAAGAATGGAGCACTTTCTGATACACCTGCAGGTGCTAGAGGCATAGTAAAGCCATGGCTCCACTGAGAGATACAGCAGGAGGCACAAGACTTGTCTCTCAGATACCATGATAAATCTTAGCACTTACCAATCTTGCTGTGAACTGATATTTAGAACAAGGATACTTCCATAGTATTAGTGACTCTCATTGCTAAGAAAGTGGGGGAGTTTTTCCCTACTCAGCCAGTTTACAGACAACCCCAACCACTGAAGAAGCCGGCCACCTCCTGCTTACACTGGGGCACCATGAGAAGCACGGAAGGACCCAGTGTCTGTTCCCCTGTCAGCTCAATCACACACCCTGGGGATGGGGAAGGAAAAAAAGCTGATATCCAGTCTTAAGCAAGAGTGAGATATTCATGAGGCTGGTACACAGCACATCTACCTTTGCTTGCCAGGACCACTTCTCCTGTTTCTCTGTCTTATCTAATGGAAACAGATCTCCTGGGTTGAACAGTCAAAGATTGATCCGTAACTACCACAGATAAGAGGCAATCTTTATGGAATTTCAAGACTTTTAAAAGTCCAATAAGCAAAAAGTGAACTCTTGTTGTTTTGGGTGGAATCATATGTTTTCACAAGTTTCTCCTAAAAACAAAGCCCAAATGTTATTTTTTCTGGAAAGACCATGACCCTACAGCACCTTTAAATCAAAGATATTTTCTCAGCGATAATTGTGCTCTATAGAAAAGGCTTATCATGACCAAGCTTGTACAATGAGATAATTCTGAGCACATAAAAGATGATCTTTTCATATAGCTGATACTAATACTTGTAACTGTAGTGCTCTGGAGGTGAAGAGGACCCCACTTCAAGGATCAGGTTCAGATAGGGCTTTAGCAAAGCATGGGATACAAGCTGGATCTACAGGGGGGATTAAACTTTAAATAAGGATACCTAGAGGATGAAAGACACTACCCTTGTACACATTCTGATCTTGCCTTCAAAAAAATGCACATACAAACAATATGGAAAGCAGAATCCCTGAGATATTACACTCTCTACAATACAGACAGAAGGTCTCTAGGTACTGGAAGCATTAATGAGCTGCTGTATTGTGTATCTGCTAATAACAGTTTGGAACCTGGATTCTGATAAGAACACCACAAAATGATTTTGTGACAAGGTTAATTCCACCAAGTTTAACTGAAACAGCATAAGAAAACCTGAGAGGAAAAGTAGTCCTGCCTGATTAACTACAGCTCTAAGTATCAGATCAAGAGAATAAATACCCAACAGCTCATCACAACTGAAGGAAGATGCTGTTTGCTAACCTATTTGTAGAAATAGGATTTGTATGCAAAATATCCCCTTGCTTCTTCACATACCTTTCATTTTTCCCAGACAGTATCCTACTTATTCACATTTACTATTTTTTTCCCCATTCACAATGTGTTTGAGGCAGTCCAGCTCAGAGCCTAAGGAGAATTTCAGGTCCCATGATTTTTCTAATTATATTGTTCCCGTCCTCAAACACATGGTTACAGAACAAATACTGGGCCTTTTAAGAGTGGAGACGTTAATAGTGGTACAAGTCTCTTGAAGATATAAAAAGCAGTTTAAAACACTGACTCTTTGTTACCCTTAATAACCATCCTTGCCGCTATTTCAATAATTCTCACTGGCTTTTGATAGGCAGGACGTCAAGCACAGCGTTGTGTTTTTCAGCACTGCGCTTGTTCATCCCATTTTTAGCTGGACTGAGACACTCACAGGTGGGATGACTCTTCAGTCATGTCGTCAGAAGTAGGAACCAGGTTCCTTCTGCCTCTGAGCACAGTCACACACACAGATCTCACTTGTGCCAACAGCAGCCATACAATTGCAGGCAGGTAGAACATCTCCAATGGCTTACTACCACACAGCAGGAGCTGAGCAAAAAGTCCTTATGGAGAGTAAGAAATGAGAAAGATAGACTCGCAAACCAAGAAACAGAAAAGTTACATTTACCTTTATAAATTATATGCCTTTTATCTAGCACACGGTACGTAGTTTGCTAAGATAGTGGTTTTGGGAGGTTTTGCCTAAGCCTCTCTTTTCAAAACAAATGCTTCGCTGCTTTTCTTTTGCAAATAAAACAGCACCATTATTTCAGTACTACTCAAGAGCTGGGCAGTAAATAACAAGCGATGTGCAGCAGCAACGTAGGAAGAAGAGGGGGAAGAAAAAGCAAATATTTGTTAAAAGCAGAAAAGGGGAAAACACCATTTTCTAAACAGGAAAGAAATAGCTTGAAAGCACAGGTTTTTTTGAAGGTATTGGGAGGAAAAGCTTCTGTGACAGAAAAAAACAATGATCTGAATACCTGTTTTTTAGGAAGAAATAAACAGTCAAACTGCTTTCATATATGAGTAACACTTACATACTCCCAGTGTAAGGGAGCGTGATTGAAGTTGCCAAGATAAAGGAAAAAGAAGGAAATTCCAGAAGTAAGGTTGCCTGAGAAGGCTTCATGTGGCCAGTTTGTGTGTATCACAATGAGGCAGTCTGTTAATCGCAAAACGATTTGCCCACAGCACCAACCTTGCTTAGTGCAAAGGATGGACACATGGTTCTTACTTAATCAAAACCTATTCTGTATGTTGTTTTCCCCTTAGCAAGTGATTGCACCCTTACTTTGTGGCTTACTGCCCAAGCCCTGCTCTGAAAACTGATGTTCTAACGTTTTCTATGGGCTCTTCCAGATTGCTCATCATTACAGCCTTGACTCTTTTAAGAATTATCAAAGCATTTGTGTTTACAATAGCATTATGAGGGGAGGGCTGCACTGGTTCCATTTTAGACACATGAGAAATTCATGCCAAAACATAACTGTTAATTTTATGTGCCTATTTGAGGATGCCTAGCTTTTCAAGGTAAAACAGCAGCAGGCTTTACATCATCTTTCCAACTACAGAAGTCACCATTTAGGTCCTTTAACTATCAGATCTGTTTGTCAGATTAAGTGTCTTCCTTAAAACTTCTGGGGTTTGTCCATTAATTGCCTACATTAGAATGTTTCATCAGTTTTGTATCTGCTTTTGCCTCACTGTGCAATTACAGAGATGATGGAGAAGATGGGTACGTCTCAGGGTGACTGCCACCAGGAGACTGGCTTTGCCTGGATGTTTTCTCCCTTGAAAACAGCAAAAGGTAGGCAAGGTGAAGCCAATCCATGCTGCTTTGTCAAGTGCATCCTGCAGCAGTGGCTACGAACATTTGCCCCAGCCCTCTACATCCTGTCCTTAAAACTCACATCCTGGAAGCACACTCAGGCACCTCTCCTGATGTGTCACGGAACTATGGAGTTAATTCTGAAGACAAAATCTGAAAGTACCTTGATGCTCATGCCCACTCTTAGTGTAATTCTGTACATTCTCTCCACAGGCATTATTCTACTGAGGTCCTGAAGGCATCGTTAGATTTCTGAAATCAAAAAAGCTGCATGTGGGAGGAAAAGATACACACAAAGTTCATCAGAACTCCGTATGTCAGTAAATGGTAAATAATGGCAGGATTAAATCACTGCAAGATAAGACCTTAATTATTTAGGGTTAAACAGCAGCAGCATTACAGATGCAGAGGAATATTTTGTTAACCGCTCATCCTGGGGACACTTATATAGTAAGCTATTATTCTACAGAAGAAGGGTAAGCAAAATGTGGATTGTGATGCTTAAAACCACTTTCAGATAAATAGGAAATAATACTAAAAAGCATGAACATGAAAAATGCACCCCAGGCAAAAAAAAAAAAAAAAAAAAAAAAAAAAAAAACCCAAACCCAACTATAATAAATTTATTTTTTGGTTTTTT
>NDXB01020980.1:91796-127551 GCA_002631895.1 Agapornis roseicollis
AAAAAAAAAAAAAAAAAAAAGAAAAAAGAAAAACCCAAACCCAACTATAATAATTTTATTTGTTGGGTTGTTTTTTTTTAAGTTGACAGTAGATTCAGCTATTTCAGATAACTCTGAGATGCTTCTGCTGATTTCTGTTTGCAACTGCATCTCCTTATTTTTTTACCTTTCTTGTCTTACTGTATGAAAACCCTGCACTAAGCACAGGAAAAATTGACTAAGTGGCGATACTGAGAGCGTGTACCTGACTAAATGGTGCCACAGAGTGCTTTGCTTTCCAATTCACAGACCAAACAAGCTGGGAGTCAAAAAAAAAAAGACAGAAAAAATTCTTCAATTCCTTTCTTGCATACTCTGCCTTTCATTAAAAAAATGAGTACTTTAAAGCCCTCCTGGGAAGGAAAAAGATTGTTGTTTTGTGGGTTTTTTGTTTTTCTTAATTCATAGCACTTTCTTATTTAAGGACGAAAAGGACATGTGACATGAAAAAGGAAACTGGTCTTGCATTTATGAAATCACTTACCAGATGCTCAGCTGGTACAAAATAGCAGTAGTTTTTTTGCTTAGAGGATAAGGTTCCAATTTATATCAGCTGAGGATCTGATCTAAAGAGCTTTCCCTTTGTAAACATAAAAACATGTACAGACTCACCTTATTAAGTGTACTAGATTGAAATGTGACTGAAATCTCACATTTCAAAATAGTTTTCAACCCCTTCTTTGTATGGTTTTTCTGATATCGTCTTTTTTGGTCAGAAATAAGAGATGTAAACATTCATAGCACCATAAAATCGTTTAGGTTGGAAAAGACCTTCAATGAACTTTACTAAAATTGCTGTATCTTCACAGTCTACTTACAGACTTTTGAGCATTATTAAAGCAGAAAGTGCTTATATAGTACACGGATATGAAACTGTTTAAAATCTCTAGGAAACATCTTCCCATTTTTCCATGAACCACGTTCATATACATAGGCACAGACCAACAAAGCTGGCCTGTAAGACACAGACAGAATGACATCTGAACTGCCATGCTCATGTTCACAGGTGGGTGCTAGGTTTTAGGGCAATATCCCAGGTTTTTAACTCTTCATCTGCGAGTGCTACTCTTAAGAACTGTCTGAGTATTGTGGGAGCACTTGCCTATTTCTGCTGGCCCTCTGCTTAAAACTATTGTAGCTGACTGCTGAGAGGGGTGACACTTCCTTCACTGAAAAGAAAGTATAAAATTACCCACTGGGCACAACTGAACACAGGTAAGTCAGTTAGAGAAGGAGATCCAGAAGAATTAATGTGCCTAAGCAGCCTAGGTGCCTTCTGAAAACCCCACACCTTTGCATTTCATCTTCATACAAAAACCAGAAACATCAGACATGCACTTTTCACATGGGAAAATCCAACAATCTCTGTCGATGGCTGTACCTGGGTAACAAGATCTATATTCATATTACAAAACCAATTCTCAAACTCAATGTTTGTGTTCTGTAACATGGGCTATTTTATATCACAATCCCTTTTGTTATTTTAAGTGTGGCTATTTTGATCATGTATTCTTTTTTTACTACATTTCAAGATGAAACTATAGTTATGGTCAGATATGTGAGAATTTCATCTCACAATTCCACAAATATTGTCCCTTCTGACTTGCAGATGGAATCCTCTCAGCTGACAACTCTCACACCATTCTCTCAGCCTAGTCCCACACTTCCAGTCACTTGGAAGCTCATGCTTTCTGTCAGCAGTTTATTTGCATCGATACAGCCTTCTGTGTACTCCAAAGTTTACCCAGAGAAGCTTACTAGTTTATCCTTTCTGATTCCTGGAAATGCCAAGGCAACTCTGTATCCTAAGACCAACCTAATGCTCCTGAACCAGAAACCTCTACTGAAGCGAAGCTGACCCTGTAGAAGAAACACATGTAAAGAATCAGGAAACTCTGTGATTGCATTTTCGCAGCAGAGTTTTTATCTGTGGCTGCACTTCAACCACTGTTTCAGCAGTCACACATTTGCTTAATACCTCCAAAATGTTAATCTGTAATGCTATCACTTATTAGCAGTCCAATTATCTCTGCTCATTCAACAACGAAAAACACAGTCTCCTATAAATGGCCTGGATACAGAAGTTGAAAATCTTAGAAGATAAAAAAATGCAGCAAATTAAGATCTTACTCAAGAGTCCTACACAACTGAATAAGTGGGCAGAATGAGGCCCTTTGGTGTAGCATACAAAGACTAGAAACACATCTGATCTTGCTCAGGGCTATCAGCATGACTATAAACACGCAGTTATAGGACAGATATTTTTTCAGAACATATCAAGAAACCCTTACCAAGTAGACTTGATATATATCAAGTAGCAAGGCAAGACAAACCTAATCTCCCTCCACCACCTTCTGCTTCAGGGTGAATGCTAATGGCTGCCATGAAGTAGGACTTTACAGCAAGATGCAACAACCAAAAATGCAATCAGGAGATTTCTGAAAGATAAGCAAGTAAGAACTCACCAGCATAGGGCATTTATTAGATGAAGAAATGGGTATGAACTGAAAAGCAGGCTACCAAGAGCAGTTATTTTTTACAGTCTTCGGAATTTCACAGCCACTTTGGGGCTCAGAGTATCAAAACAATCTGCCAGGGAAGCCTGGATACACCCAAGGAGACATTCAAAGGAAGAACGATAGCATCAGCAGAGGAGCTCAGTTACACAAAAGGAGAGGTGTGGCTTAACCACAACTTTTGTGATTCACATCAAGGCTTTCCCAAGTTCAGAGCTGTGCTATCTGAAGAGGATGGTACAGACCCAGAGCCACAGGACCACATAGTTGTTTTCACAACCTGCTTCACTTGAAGGTCAATGACAAAGGGCAAAACAAGAGGGAAGAGAAGACAAGGCAGGCTCACCAGAGTGCGTCCTAAGGTGTCCTGTGAGGGCGTCCCTCCGTCGGCAGGCATAGCTGCAGAAGGGACATTTGAATGGTTTCTCCCCAGAGTGCAACTTGATGTGCCTCAGCAGGTTCCCCTTCTGGGTAAAAGAAGCTCCACATTGGTTACAGTGGAAGGGGCGTTCACCTGGAAGGGAAATGGAAGGGAGAGAGCTGTCAAGAAACATTGGAAGAGGCATGAAGCCCTTTATCCTGCTCTCTGTAACAGTGCCATCTTACCTAGGTATGGTCCCCACCACCACACATGGCACTTGCTAAAGTCAGAGGCTGTTTCTTTTGCACAATGGGCAAAGACTCCAATAGTGATTTGAGACTCCTTCCTTGAGGTGATTAATGCAGCCTGATTTTCTTAAGGTTCTCCACCTCAGAGGTTTGATCCTTTGTAAAAGAGGAGCTCTGATCAAAATTCAGATCCATGACTGTGGGTTTGTAGTATTTCTCTATGGTTTTGCACCTATTTTTAGTATAGGTTCAATCCATATGAGTATTCAGAACTGAGCAGAACAATTGGACTTGGGCGGATGCTAAGGTCTTTGCTTCAAGCCAGATCTTTTGCGTACATTATACTTTGATTGAAACCTCTTTTTAAAGGCTGCTTTGCATTGCTAGAGTGATACAGAGGGAATAGAAGCAAGTAAGGATCAGGGCCACAAGCTTTGGGCAGTAGCAAACACTGAGAAAAATGTTACACTGTTAAATTGCGAAATAAGTGAATTTGTGCTCTAAGTAAAGCTAACTGAAAAGACTTGTTTGATGAAAACCAAAGTATCTGAATGAATAGAAACTATATATCTTACCCTCTCCCTTCAACCCATGCATTCACTCACACATACACATCCAAAACTTATTTTGATGCTAACCCTTTGTATTTGCTTTGGGCAGTGGAGACTGGGTCCATGAAGACAAACACCCTTTTTTAAAGTCACTATTTTGAGGAAAACCCCTGATAAACTCACATAGGTTTTATGAAGTATTATCAAAAACATGCCCTTTGTCAACATTTGTTGAGGGCACTTAGTCCGTTACAGCATCCTTGGGCAGGCAGTCAGTTCTAATCATCTGCTTGTCCCACTCTGCACAGAATATACTTGTGCCAGCCACTTACAAAGTGCTTCACTGCAGCAGGGTTTTAGATGCCGACGTGTTTTCACCAAGTAAGAACCAAGTTAATCAGGTTTCAGGTGTAAGCAGCCTCATTCGTTTTTTTCAGTGCATCACCTATTATGGAGCCTTGGCTAAATTCTGGTGGGACTTTCTGAAGTTGAATTCACTCTCCTGAAACACAGATCTCATGAAAAACACACATCTCTCCACAGCCTTTTACAATTGCTTTAAAATGATTACTCCCTTCCTAGACAAAATTAATGCTATGCTTTTAGCAAAGGAATTCATGTGTCTAGTCTAAAGTCCAAAATACATCTGTAGACTCAAATGGAAAGAGAGGGAGGAAGAGAGCTCTTACAGATGTCCACAAGCAGTTCTTGCTTCACTGGTTTAAATCACTGCCAGCATTACAGCCCTGCCAGGAGTCAAGCATAAAGCAGGATATGTGCCATACATATGCCATACCTCTGCAACTTTACTTCAAGTGCATAAGCTGGAAATTACATCTGAAATCATCATAGATGCACTGAAGATGATAGTAAGGTTTCTACAAGCTTGCCAAGAACATTATGGAGTGACAACAAAAAAAATCAGGGCATAAAGCTCTTCTTCCAAGACACTGAACACAAGCTCATTGGAATTGATAAAGAATTTGTGGTTTCCCTTTCAAACTCCCACACTATACTTAAAAGATCTGATTAGCCATTATCTTCTTTCACATCGTTTCAAAATGTCCATAACAGACATGTGCAGAGACTGCAGCAGAAAAATACATGGGGCTTTTTTCTTTTCTGTTTTGCTTTCACTGTCTGAGAAAACAGGCAAACTCCCTTCCTTTGACACGCTTCTCAGTATTTAGGAATGATAGCTTCAGTTTCAGGATGACGACATTCAGGTGGCAAGTTTCTTACCAAGTCTAAAGTCTTTCCTTTCACTCCTGCTGTATTTAATACTATGCACTTAAGAGTGTTTTACCTGCTACACCACCCATTTACCTTTGATATTCTGGAGGCCACATATGAGCAGGTATTAGTCCTCCATAAACTGGCTGCCGAAGAGATGCTGAAAGCCTTCGGTGAGGAATTCAA
Source organism: Agapornis roseicollis (assembly GCA_002631895.1). Lineage (NCBI taxonomy): Eukaryota > Metazoa > Chordata > Aves > Psittaciformes > Psittacidae > Agapornis > Agapornis roseicollis. Next base: position 96,931 of record NDXB01020980.1, read on the forward strand.
ATAATCATTGCACCATGGTTCAGTGGCAAAGACGACATGAAAACACCCACAGAATGAATGACACCACTCCGATCACAAAGTGACCAAATCTCTTGAAACAGACAGAATCTGCTATAGCAGCACATTTTACCTTAAATAACCTCTGTGTCTATTCAAAGTCAGCATGAATTAGTTTTTCCTACTGGCTTAATTTTGGGTAAATAGCTGCTTTGATCTGTTTGATATACTTTAGTGCAGTCACTTGATTCCTACTCCTTGTTTAAGCTGCAGGCTTGTGGGATGACTGTTAATTTTAGTCCCACCTTCGTGCTATTGATTAGCAGCTTCTCCATTTAGCACAGCTAATCTGAGAGACCATTATCCAACAGAAGAGTGCACAAAAAAGTAAAGACTGAATAATAAGACTTTGCTGGTGTTCCAAGAACTGTGCTGTCTGATGCCCACTCCAGATACTACCAAACCAGACTTCTTTATCACTTCAGTGCCTCGAGAAGACTGTTTCCCAATTATTTCTCCTGCTGCCTTTTCCTAGTAAGCTGGCATGTAGTCCTTCAGTGCTATTATTTCCTGATAACAAATTAACAACCTTGACATCCTTATTCACTTGCCTTACTCTTGTGTGAAAATTAAAAGTTTTTATTCATAGGCTGAAGTTAATCACACTTCAAACTACACATCCATTCAAAAGACTTCAATACGTTTCTTCTCTATATGACAGTTCCTGACTGTGTTTAGAATGTTTTCCTTTCTTTGGGGGTGATGGCAGCACAAACACACCAAAAACTATAGCGCTATTAAAGAGGTGGCATACATGACAACAGGAGGGTAATGACAATTATGAGCGTGGTGTGTTTTTCACCACTTACAGCTATGTATTTACTGTTTGACTCTATATACTCGTATTGATCTATTAAAATAAGAACTCCTTTTAAGAATAACATATACTGAAATGTGACTAAGCAAGGTTTTTGCTTTTCAGCAGTGGAAACTAGGTGACTCCAATGTAACTACAAAATATTTGGCATCTACTTGAAGTATTAAACCTTTTCTCTATCTTAGAGCTAAACTAGGGCAGAAACCCCTCAAACCTTAGTGATTAAAAAAAAGACTGAGTGAGGAGAGAGGGGGGAACAGTGAAGCAAACAAAAACCATGCTTCTTTCTAGCTCCAGATTTAATATGTAAAGTCAGTCAAAACCAAGAATGCCTAAAAAGCCTTGCTCTCCAGCACAGGTAAGTTAATTATCTAAAGCTGCTTCAGGAATGGGCTAGTTCAGGTAAGCCAGAGTTGTGAAGCTTTACTTTTCCTTAAGCTTTATGAAGAGGGTCTTGTGCCAGGAAATGGCCCCAGTGATGAAGTTAATAAAAAATACATGGAGTTTTATCATTTTACAGTTAAATAAAGCATTAATTGAAAGGTATGATTTCAAATATTTACCTCTAAGTTACAGTAAAATACTGCTGATATTTCATTGTCTAACATGCACCCAAATACAGCTATGCCTCCTCCAGGAAAAATAAGGATGAAATACTACTGCTCTTCAGCTATACCAGTATCTAAAGTACCCAACTTAACTCACTGTTGTGTAAACAAACACTGAGATGAAAGGTGAATTGGACCAAGGGAGTCAGGGTTATTACCAAGACACAGTCCCTTCATAAGTATCATCTTTCATAAGTGTCTTTAACATACGGCAGCTGCCTGGAGACTTCACAGCACAAGTTATGAGCACTGTCTAGCTGATACAACCTGAAACCAGGCAAATGAAGTGATTAACTTCCTCCTAATAGCTTTCATATTTTACTGTCTATATGTCAAATGGTATTTCAAAAAACAAACCAACTCCTTTTTCTGCTTAATTGGAAGCTTCCCAGCACAAAACCTCTCCTTTACCGCCTTAGCACGGAAGTGCTCTGCAGAAGTTTCAGTATGAGTTACCCTTCTTCGAATCTCAGACTGGTGCAAAATACATCAGTGATATTTTCTGTATCAAAACAGAAATTTGACTGAGGACAAAGAGCCTGAAGGCATCGCAACCAAGTAGGTTTAGATCTTCATAACCCTTGGCCGGTGGCTCTTGTCCCTCTGAAATCAAATGGAATGACTCACAAAATAACGCAGAGGCTCTCATTAACAGCGAGGCCTGCTTATTTCAACAGCAGTGCTCAAGTCCCTTCCTCTGAATGTTTTAATTACCTTGTCTTAAAAACCCACTAGGTTTAAAGTCTCTTCACAATAACAAGGAAAGCCAGAATGAAGTCCATCTACATGTAAGAATTGGGTCCCTTAGGACCGCATTTAACATCGGCCAAAGGTATATCTGAAATTTCAGCCTTTTTCCTTTGGCATATACCTTTGATATGCAAAGGACAGCTTAGGTGCTTCTCAAATGGGATTGAATTTAGCTTTTTAACCTCTTAATGCAGAATTACTGTGCTCATGCTACCACCAGAAAGCGTGGCAATAATCAAACAATCTAATAATCTTGATTTTCACCCTTCTGTAATAGGCTTTTTGTTAATACTCAGTCAAAAAACGTTTCTCCTGGTTCATAAGACACTGCAACTGCTCTGATCCCATGCTGTCCCAGGAGCAAAATGGAGTATCAGCTCTGCTACCAACATACTGACAGACACTGAGTTGCAACCTGCCTTTACACAAGCGAGAGACAAAGCAGCAGAATTTGCTCCATTTCTATATTTGTTATTCTGGGGACTCTCTAGCCTGCATACCTACTCACTGTCCTATCAGATTCACTTAACAGGCTGCACATCACTCAAAATCAGTGATTTTACTAGGGCTTTTTGTTGGGAAAAACCGACTGCCAGATAGGGCAGCTTATTCTAAAACACTGGTGACAAAACTCCTATGAAAAATTCCTGAGAAATCCTGGGTGATTTCCAAGTTTCCTCTGCACACAGATTCGTGACCGTATTCTTCAGAGAGAAAATCCTCCAAGTGAACTGGCACAAGCAGCAGAAGAGTTTAGCTACCACACACCGTGAGTAAAACACATCCTTATTCAGATAGTGATTTCAAAAATCTAAGCTCCCCTTCCTTATGCTTAAGTAGAAAATGAAACTCTTGGAAAAGTTGGATTTAAGAATCTAAGTAGAAAATCGCACTTTTTGGAAGTTTGGCCCTATGATTTTTGATTCAGCCAAATGACAAATTAAAGCAAATAAAACCTTTCTTCTGGAAGAATAAGACAGGCAGGCCAATGGAGTTAACTGCAATGTGTTAATAGGTCCATTTGTTTAAGTTTGCTCTTAATTAGCTGGCTTAGGCATAAAGCCTTATATACTGAACAGCACAATTGGGGTTTTCCTCATTTATTAATTGTGTCCCAAAAACTTGAACTTTGCATAAAACCCAAAACTTAACTAGCATTCAGATTTCCAGTGTCGAATATACGTTTAGCTAATAATGCCACGGCTGCTATAGTGGAACTTGAAGATTTCTCTCACGGGCACATAACTTGTCTCATTACACTGACTTCATGGTACTAAAATGCACTGGGAGTGCAAGCAAAGAGATGAGACTCTCCTGTAGTTAGCACCTCGAAAAATAACCTATCAGCAGCCCAAAGTGAGAGTGGGACAAGACTACTATCCCCACTGCCTGCTGCGTCATGCCCTACACCCAGGGACATGGCTTTGCTCTGCCCCCATCCCTCTGTGTCCACACAGAGAAAACATTTAACTTCTGGGTGTTCTATGAGGATAATCCCAAGCCTCCCTTAGAGATAAAAAGTATTTAAAAATCCAGCAGTGGACTAAATAAAAGACTGGATGTTATGGTGGAGAAAAATCACAATTCACAGCACAAGGGAGAACACAGAGGCAGCAACAGGGCGGCACCAGCAAAACGTTTCTGCTTTACCAAAAATGAGAACCAAGGAAGTTTTAAATCAGGCCCACTAGCAGAGAGCCTAAAGAGATGAGAAATCATTCGAGTTCCCTTTCATTCCTTCAGACAAATTGGATTCCTGACCTTACCTTCTTCTCCCCTTCCCTCAACATTCCCTAGCACAAGCCCCTTGAGTATCCAGTGGCAATATTATGTGACCAGTCATCTCCTGCAGTAACAAAATACCTCTGATAAAGATGATGCAAATTGGGCTCTGTGCTTTGGAATATAAAATTTGGACCAAAAGAAGATACTATGAGAAAGGAGGAAAATAAATCAAACCTGACACATGCTATTTTTCTGACACAAGGATGTGGCACTTGAGAGAGAGGATGGGGTTACCCTGCTCACTAAAGCAGGGAGTGCATCCTGCTTAATTCTCACATTGAACACTTTATTTCTTTCCTGTCAGTGATGACAAACAAATCGAAAGGCCTTCTCCTGAGGATCACGCAGACTACAGAAGTGTTTCACCTGAATTATCAGCATTTCAAAGAAACGTTGCATTGGGCAGTATCGCAGGAGCAGTGCTATGGACTCTGTGATGGAGGTGTCGTGGACCAGAGCATCATTTGCACCATGTGCATGAGGCAGAGCTTGTGTGGATCTGAAGGATGAGTGAGAAATCTTCAGCTTGGTCTACCACAGGAAGGGGCGACAGAGAAGGCCTTCAAGAAATCTAGAAGGGGACTTTGACAAGGGCCTGTAGGGATATGATGAGGGGGAATGACTTCAACCTGACAGAGGGAGATTTAGATTAGGTATAAGGCAGAAGCTTTTCCCTCTGAGGGTGCGGAGGCGCTGGCACAGGGTGCCCAGAGAAGTTGTGACTGCCCCATCCCTGGCAGTGTTCAAGGCCAGGCTGTAGCACCCTGCTCCAGTGGAAGGTGTCCCTGCCCATGGCAGGGGGCTGGGACTGGATGAGCTTTAAAGTCCCTTCCAACACAAACCATGTTGTGATTATACGATATGATACAATATGACTGCACGAGTCAGTGGAAATGAATGCTCCAGAACGAGGATGAGAGATGAGACACTGACTCTCATCCACAGCACAGATTATTTTCCCCATCCCTGTATCTGTTTGACTGAACTACAACGTGTCAAGGAAGACAACTGCCTCTCACAGACAAAAAATGGCTGGAGAAAACTGTGCCCCTTTATGTGTGCAATGCAGCCAAAGCCATACAGCACAGCTTTTTGCAAAGCCTGGGTCCCCAGTGTAAGGAAAGCCACACTCTTGTCCCAGCATACATGCAAATTACAGCCTCTACTATGGACCACAGAATTTTGTGTGATTTACATGGAACGATGACAGATTTTTTGGAAAAGGAAAAATACTTCAGTCTTTGCCAATACGAGTAACTGGCCAGAACATGCTTTGGTTTTGTATAGACAAAGAGGAGAGTAAGGTGACATTCAGCTCTCAAAACATATTTAAACTGGCTTTGAGAGGTAAGGATTTACATGCCAGTTGCATTAGCTGATAAAGAATATCATCGGTTTACACTCACCAGGGAAAACCTCCCTTCCCTCCACAATTCTCCCTTGGGCTGCAAAACCAGACTACCCACAGGTCAGGGCTCATTCCAGAGCTGGGGCCAGCCCATCATGCCTAGCTGCCGAGGAAGTGGCAGGAGATTTTAAGACACTGCACTTCAAAAGACAGATACCAGTATGCTAAAAATACTCCCCTGAAAATCAAGGATGTGGAAATCCAAGCAAACTTCCCCTTCTGTTGTGGACAGTGAAGCAGCAGCATGCATTAAAAAACAAACAAACAAAGTGGGGGAAAGAAAAAGAAAAACCCCCTGCAAAATTTGCCAACTGGTTTACTGAGCATAGAGCTGCACGTTAAAAGGGATGTCATTTCTATATGCTTGAGATCATCTGTATAGAGCAATATATCACAGCTCCTCTGCTTGGATGGGAAGAGCCAGGGCTCTATGAGGAACCAGCAGTAGCCTGCAGGAAAATGCTATCAGTTATGCAATCCCCATCTATGCATCCGCATACAGCCGCTTTGCCTGCACGCAGATGAGATTTTGCTCTGTTCTCTTTGTATTTGCATGTCTTCTTTCACAGGAAAAAGGCAGCTTGTCTGTATTTAAAAGATGCACAAGCTAGTCAGTGCGTCAAAAAATGCAGACCATTTAATGAAGTATACCTAAATCTAAATTTAGCAAGTCTAATTTAGCTGCTCAAGTTCAAATACATGGACTCTGATGCACCTACAATACATATGCTCAGATACATGCAAGTGCCAACGAAAACTTTCGGGGAGATTGAAAGCTGGGGACTCAGGCTGCACATCTCAATTCTCTTTCTCCTTCCTAGAAGCAGCACGTCAAATTGTTAATCAAGCTTTTGGTTCTCCAGCTACTGCTTCTCCCCTGTCGTAACTGCTGTCTAAAATCACGGCTGCATCATAAATGATACTGCAGTGCTTTGCATTATACATTTCTGTTAAGTTATTGTCAATACAGCTTATATACAGGGCATTAACGATGTAGTATATATTTATTACTCCTCTGTACAGAAATTCTATTGATTTCTTTCTCATCAAGAGCACACTATCTGACTGTGAACTACCAGGTTTACAAAAGGAGTATGCATAGTTTTTCTTACTCTACCTTAAACCCCCAGTTTTCTTTTAATATCTTAGCAGAAATCTCATAGGCTGTGCAAGTCTCTCACTCCATTAAATAATAGCAAAGATAAGGGAAAAAAAAGATAAGATTTCATTTTGTACAAAAAACATGAAGAACAAGCACCCCCTGAAGCTCCAGCACAAAAACCTGTGCTTAATCTTAATAAGATTGAAGTGTGTGTCTTAAATTAACCATACATGGTAGCACTTCAGGAGATTTACGTATACTTAAATATCATAAAAGTTAAGCACAAGCCTAAGTCCTTTTTTTAATAAAGGCTATGCCAGGTAGACCTCTGCAAAACCACAGAGAATTGTCTTCTGGCACCACCTGTACTTTATCCTGCTGGAGGTAACCACCACTCCTACCTGAGAAGCAGGAGGTGAGTACCAGAGGTGAGTGCTACTGAGTACCAGCCCCTCAAGCTATCGAGTTTGTCCTATTAGCCAAAATTTGCCTTAAGTTCCCTATGTCAAACTCAAGGCCTCATCTTTCAGGACCCCCCAATCAGCATAGTGCAAAGGTTTTATCTGCCTTTTGAATTCTCAGATCCATAAACCCAGTTTGCTGTTTTGGTCTCCGAAACTTAGAAATACTGACAGTAACAAAAATAAATTACAGTAGAGTTTAAGCATTGAAAGATGCCACACCTGGATGGTGAGGGGGAGCCAAGTGCTAGCTCATAGGAGCAGTTCAGGTGAGGTTTCCTGATGGAGCTGTCACATGATACATAGCTGGATAATGCATGTCCCTGTGGGGTTTGCTAATCCCAGGTTTGTTGGGCCACCAGCATCACACCCAGCCACTTGCAAAGGAGGTGAGAGAGCCTCAGGAAGTTTCTGATGTTTTCCACTCTGGGCAACTCCAATGGAAGACTACCTGAGACTCACCCTGAAGGCTCAAAAGCCTTGCACATGCGCACACACATGAACACACACACCCCCATGCCAAAGAATGACTCTCACTATCTTGCCCCTGGTCAAGAACAGTAAAAAAAAGGCAATTTTCAGACTTTGGTGCTGTTTTTAAGAACTAAAGGCTGTAAATCAATGTCAAGGAAGCACTATGCCAGAAACACAGCATCACCAGAATTTGGGGAGCAGGAAGAGAACCAAACCAATGAAGCCCATCTTTCCCTCCCCACCTCCTATGCATCAAAAGGGAAGAGAGAAGAGTGGTCAGGTAATATCAACATCAGACGCCATGGGCAGTCATCAGATTTTCTTTCAGCTGCTTACCAGTGTGGCTCCTTTTATGTACCATTAGCACATTGGGCCCAATGCAAACCATGCCACAGACGTCACATTTCAGTTTACCATTCGGAAGTCGGATTCCTCCCTCGCTTGAGAGCTCCTGGATTTTTCTGTTATCCATCATCTCGTTACCCTCAGTGAGAGGATCTTCCAGGCTGCTTCCTTCATCATGAGCCCTGATCTCATCTTCCTGACACAGGGGCTTCCTGTCAAATTCATCATCACTTTGCATTTCTAGCTTTACTGAATTTGCTGAAATAAAAAAAGTACAAAAAAAAAAAAATTAAAAATTAAAAAAATTAAACCCACGTATGTTCTAAGTTCCCAATCACTAATATAATGATAAAGCTCTACTATCATCAATATTAAAGCACAGCCTTAAAGCTCTGACCAACATGAGGGTCTCATGGTGGTGGCAGCACCACAATCTCAGTCGGATGATGGTGATGGCACCACAAGTTACAACTGTGTCTAGGAGCTGTTTTGTTGGGGTTTTTTAAGTTCTTAACTTCTATCCCTATTTTACAGCTTAGAAACTAAGGCACGGTGTGATCCAGAGACCTACCAAAAGCTGCAGAGATGCAGCTGGCTTAAGAACGGATCATTCTGCATAGCTTGAAACATAGGACTTCCCCTCCTTTCAAGAAGCCCAAGTCACAAGAGCAAGGACATAGCCACAGCTGCTTCTTCCAGGTCTCTCCTGCCTAGTGCACCAAGAGAAGGGTTTCCAAAGACAGGGTTTCACTGCACCATCACAACTTGTGGAAACAAACACCCTTTGCAAGCAGGATAATAGAAACACAGGGACCTAGTGAAACCTGTCTTCCTGACAGAGGGGAGACTGGATGAACCTCCAGTGCTTTTTTGCTACCGTCTTCTGATTCACACAAATGGGACACTGCCAAGGCAAACAGGTCTGAAGAGAGACTTACACTGCTGGCTCATTTATATTTGCAAGTAAAATAAACACGCTTGAAGATCTCTCATATCTGTCCAGTTAGACATGGGCTCACCACTGATTTCTGTAATCCTCAGGTCACAGGATAAATCTTCTCTAACTATCAAGAGCTTGTGGGATCAGTATATCTTTACAGAAAATGAATGCATCAGGCTTTTATCATATAGGAGCGTTGTCATCACTAGGGACCCTCATTTCAATGTCTAAATGTCCGGCTGAAGTGGCTGGAAGGCCTGCTTCAGAGTCACACTCTCCCACCCACAGTCAGCCAGAAGGCAATCCCACGTGCCAGCTTCCCTAAGCCTTGATCCTGCTAGAGGGGTTTAAAAAGGAGGCGATTCAGCCTTCATATCTAAGCAGTCTTTGACCTCTGTACTAAGGCCATTGCAGGAATGCTGGTGACAGCAGTAGACTGAGAGCCTAAATGCTTGCCTCCAAACCCTGGCCAGATGTGCTCCAGAGTACAGCCACCAAGGGGAATGTCCAGGAATCCAATGAGTAAATGTGTCTGATTGCTGTGAGTTTCAAACAACAGGCCTGAAAATGTCAAAAGAACAAACCTTTCTACTTAGACTTCCTCTTTTATCCTTCTTCCCCAGAATTTACAGTTAAAGAAAACACAAGGTTCAGAGACTGATGCTGACGTTAACTCTAAATCACTGTTGCTACCCTAGGCAAAGAGTAATGAACAGGGTAGAGGCACCAGAGACCAAGGAACGGGAAGATGTTGCTTTTTAATCATAAAATTGTTGAAATGCATCTTCCACTCTTCATCAAGGCACTAATGGGAGCTAAGGAATGAAAGTACTATTACGGCAAAGCCCATCCAGAGCAAGGACACAGCCAGATCAGATCACAGCAGACTAGTACCCAGCACAGGCACCATCATCCAAACAGTCTGCAACTGCAAAATATTCAAGTGCTACATTTAGAGAAGGGAATTGATATTTTTGTTGCCAGAGATGCATTTATTGTCTAAAAAAGGGGAAAAAAAGCAGGGACTGTGTGCTTGACCATGACCTGTCCTCAGCTGGTGCCTGGCATGGTGGGAAAGCACAGTGCCCCAGGACAGCTCTCTACTGCACAGTGCTAACCTTGTATCAACAACACACACAGGGAAATATGTGGGTGACAGTAACCTTCTGCACCCAAACCTGGCCATAACAGAGACACCCTAAACTTTACATAACTGCAACCCCCCCATCCACCAAGGACAGGGTATGTTTTTCTCAATAGCTTCTTCTGCAAGGCCACTGCTGCCACAAGGGGAGGAAGGCAGAAAAAGGTCAACAGGAAGCTGTTTGCATGGGGAGAATGAGAGGGCCTGACCCATCACAGCAATGAGAGAAGCAAAGGGAGGAAGAGTGGGAGCTCTGGAAGTTCCACAGCCTGGCAGGGAGAAAGCCAAGGTCCTGGTCCCACTTCCGCATGGATAGCAGGCACTGGCGATTTATGGACAGCCCACTTTCAGAGCTAGAGGAATGGCAGTTCCCTCTAATAATAGCAGCCTTTTGGGGTATTCAGCAAGTCTGAGAATGAAGCCCGAATAAATGGTTTGCTGTCTTTGGGAGCAGGATTTAATACACTTGACCACACAAGTAGCTATGGTAGAGCCAGAAATAGTGCCCTGAACTCCTCACCTAAAACTCCAGGTTGCTGCCACATGCCTGTGCACTCTCATTGCACAGTAATGCACTAAATAACCCAAAGCTCCTACCAATTATATATATTTATATGTACTCACAACAGAGAGAGAAAGCCTTGTATCTTATGGGTCTTCTTACATATACAGATTTTTGACTCTACTCCTGATATGGAATACACTTGACTGCAGTAAGTTCTGAGAACCACTGCCATTCCAGTCTGTGGACCTCTGCCTGCTCAGCACAAATGAAGGCAGCGCTGCAAGAGCTTACAAACCAGAAGATCACTTACTTTATCTTGCTCCAGCATTTCTTTCTGCTAAAGTATGGCTTTCATCCAACAGGCTAAACAGCTCAACAAAACAGAGTTGAGCCATTTGCTCCCAGACACACAGTGCTCCACAGCTCCTGCACACATAGCTCACAAAGCCCAAGTAATTCATCTTGCATCCTTCACCATATCCCAGCTATTCTGTGGAGTTGTTCTGGCTGTTTACTCTTCTTACTTCCCTCACCTTCACATACACACACGCATAGAGCAGTGTCGTTGCTGTTTTCAGAAGCCTTCTGCCAGCTCTGTTGCTGTGGGAAGGTTTCCTTCGACTGGGACTAGTTGCAGGTCTCCAAGGAAGGGAGTGCTGGTGCAGCAGGGATCTCCTCGGCTTGTTGTGAGGGCTTTGCTAATCAGGTTCTCTCCACTGCCTTACATCATACTGGTGTATAGATCAGGCTTGTGTGGTAGCTTGCATACAAACAGGCACTTCAATTGCATATTGTTTGTCTTCTCTGCTCTCAGCCAGCCTTTGCAACTACAGTCATTTAGTGGCACAGTCTTTGTTTTCACCTACAGCCACAAACTTTGAGCGCATAATGAACTCTGCTGTTAAGAAGAAAGAAATATTCAAGGGATGCTGATGGCTATCCTGCATCATACACAAGTCTCCACATCAGATTTCACTCCGGGTTCCTTTGCCTCTCTTGTTCACATGCTTGCTGAACGTGGCAGGCTCTCTCATTCTTTGGCAAAGCAAAGCATAAGTAAGTAAATGGAAAAGTTTTTCAAAGTATTTGGCACTTTTCCTAAAAATTACAGCAAAACAGATAGCAGGGACAACCCAAAATCCAGCTCACTGCAACAGCATGAGCTTGCAGTTAAATCCTTTCCCTCCAGTTAATACAAGTTCCTTCCACTTTTCCCCAGTCCAGCACAACACCTTGTGGGAAAAAAGAGACAGGCATCCACAAAAGCTTCTACCTATAAACACAAAGCTAAGGGCACATGTTCACCAGACCACACAGCAATGTTTCTTTCTTCTTCTTTTCCCTTGTTTTTTGGTTTTCCTCTTTCTTTCAGAGCTCCAACCAGCTGATCCTGAATCCCACTTTATCCTGAGTGGCGAAACTGAATACAATTGTTGTTAATGTCTCCTAAGCGCTAATTAAACTGCACTTCTCTGTTAGGCAGCATTTTGGCAAGTTTTCAGTACCAAAATATTTCCTTCACCCACAAATTAGTGTAGTTACAAACCAGAAGTTGGAAGATCCACCTAAGAAAACGATTCCTAGTATTTCATCCTCTGTCATGAAAATCAGTTTCCCTCAAAAGTGAGATCTGGGGGGAAAAATAAAACCCTCCTGTCTTGCTGAGAGACTTGATCCCCAGGTGGGATATGAACTAAAGCATTGGTCAACCTTTTCCTTAAGCAAGCTAGAGTGTAATTCCCTCTCCAGAACAAGATTCCTTCTGTACAGCGCACCAGGGAGCAAGCAGCAGGACTGTGCCCCTCTGTCTCCTCCACTGTCTGCTGTCCTAGGTCGTTGCTTATTTTATCTGTGGCCTTGGAAAACCAGGCTGGCCACTGTCACCAAGGGTTTGTGGTCTCCAGCTAGAGGTTAGCCTTTACTGGCAGCAGCCGTGCACCACCAGTTCCTCCCTGCTGCCCCCGGAGATGCAGAAAAAGCAAGCCTGATCCCTCCAGCCCTCCTGTGCCTCTTCCCCAATCTGTCTTCTCTCGCCAGCAGCACACAAAGCTCTGGCCCAGCTTCAAGACACTCATCCTTGAGGAGGCAAACTTCAGATCTGCCACCCCCAAGGAGCCTTCGGGTGGCTCTGTGGGTGGACGCAGCAAAGGACATTTGTGGCTAATGCGGACACAATGTGTTCCCTAAGCAAACTCCTCTGATAACGGGTGGCAGGTGGTGCATTAGCTGTCCCAGGGTCTGCTTCAGAGTCCCTATCCAGAACACAATATAATGCAATATTCAAAGCCTCGATAATGTGTCTGTCTGTACCCCAGGAGACAGAGAAATTAAGGAATTTCTACTTCCCTCTGGAGAATGAGACTGAGCTCTAACTACTGCAGCACAATGATGGGCAGCTATGGCACAACCTTCTGCATATTGTCTTGTCCATGGTCAGTGACACCGTCTATTTTAATCATGAACTTCTCCTAGGCAGTGGATTAATGACACTGCTAATTGGCAGCTAAAGACAAATAGAAAATGACCCAGCTGCTCACAAGTTTTGAACCTGGGAATCTTATTCTTACAGATCTCAAGGCTCAGACGTGGAGTGCTTCTACACTATTAAAAACACTCAGTAATGGTGACTGGAGCATAGTTAATTTTAGTATCTGGAATAACAAACCAGTGTTTTGTAAACTGAAAATTAAGGAAGTGGGGGGAGGGAGAACGCTTCCATCTTGACAGACTTGGAAAATTCAAGGTAAGGAATGCTAAAAGCTGGGAACAATGAGCCCTGACTCTTGTTCAGTCTAAGAGCACTCTGGTAGCAAAATGGGTGCTTAAAGAGGGTGTCTACACCACTCCAGAAGTGTAGTGAGACTTGAATGCATGTTTAAATATACTTTCCTCCTGGAATAGCATAAAGGGGTGAAAAGAAAACTCCATCTTTAAGTTTCTGTTGCTGGTAATTTGGCTCTTAATTAACGAGGCTTTTCAAGTCCATTTCGGCTTAATTGTGAGCTATTAAATGTGTAAACAAGGGAGCATGGGCAAACCTTCCCTTTCTCAAAAGGCATGCATATAAAGGGTGAGAATGCCAGCTGAGCAGTGGCAGAACCAGGCAAAGAATCTGCTCTGTTGTTGCCTCATAGCCACAAAGCATTTGGCAAACAGGTTGACATTAAGAACTAAATTAGCTGCAAATTATATTTAATTCCTGAGAAACTAACAGGCCTCCCCTTCTGCTGGTGCAATACAGGTATCCCTCAAAGTTGTGTAGGTGTGATGCTGAGGAATAAGGAGATTCAGGGCTGCTCAAGGTACTGGAAGCTGCTAACCCTGATCTTCAGGAGAAAGGAAGACGCCCACAGGTGTTGTTTAAGAGGCAACACTGCCCTAACAACACTGTAATGGAAACTGTTTCAGTTGGGGCTTAGAAAGGTGTATTTCAAGGAAGCCTGCTCTGCTTTCACAGTAGATTGAGGCTTTCTGGAGACTTACAGTGCAGCTGTAGCTGCATGGAACAAATGAGGGTGAATGTCACCTGCAAAGAAAGGGGAATTACCCAGGTCCTTTCTAGAGTCAAGCAACAAAAGCCTAGAGCAGGGCCTCTTGCATTACACATGGATGTCCCCGATGCTGCGTGTCAAATTTGTTTATCACAAGCTGCCAAAGATTTAGCTTTTGGCTGCTGAGCAAGCGTGAATCTTAGATGGTGACACCATGTTGCCGCGGTGACCCCGGCAGGCTTATGTCCATTTGTAGCGGTTAAATCAAACCAAACATTTTATAACTAATGAAAAGGAGGAGAGAAGGGAAAGATTTAGGAGCTTTGTGATGGGTCCTTTTCTGCATGCTACAAACGGGATTCTTCAAGCCCACATGGAAGTGGTTAATGCGCCAGAAATACAGTGAGAAGTGATCCGCTTATTTAGGCATCCTTCAAAATTCTTAGTTTTCACATTGAAGAGCCTCAGTTTAAGCCTGCTACCTCTCTGAAGTCAATTTAAACTCTCACTAAATGTAACAGAATACTTATTTCATATCTTCTGGAGGTGGTGTGTGCAGTAAGTGTAGACTAACAGGTCTGTTACACCAAGATTAGTTTAAATTAGGATGCAGTTGCATAGCTAAGCCGAGCTCCGGTCAGGTTTTAGCTGACACAAACTGTCGTTGCCATCCTCTCACTCTCCACCCTGCTTCCATCTTTATACTGGAAGAGCTTATGGAACTGGGTGGGATACCACCCTTGTTAAAAATTAACCTTCCTGAGAAAAATCAACTATTTTCAGCTGGATCAGACCCTGACCAGGCATGCTGTGCCATCACAAGAACCAGCTTTGGCTGATGTGGAGCAGCACACTGGCTGTCACCGCTTGTTTTCAGTAGCAGTGCTTTTAAAATGCCAGGTGGGCTTCTCCCAACCCAGCTGTCCACGGCCAGACACAGACTGAAGACTGCAGCAGTTAAACCTGCAGTGGAACAACTTTTATGCTCAAATGACTATACAAGCTTATAGAGATATTAAACAGTTATAGTTGGAAGGGCTCTGATTTAAGCATATGGCATCCCAGCAATTGCAGCATTAGGACCCGAAATTTCTTTTCTATCACAAGACCAAATTCAGATGGTTTCAATGACTTCTGAGTCGCATGCAGTGAGGCATCTGCTGAGGTCCAAAGGATGAGACCCTGAGTAAGAACTACCTTGCTGTAAGTAAAGATGGCAGTATCTAGATCAGAATTTGCCCTGGATGCCCAGCTTTTAGGCATGGCTGTTTGCTTACCACAAGTCACAAAAGCTGCGTACCTCTTAAGTACTCTGAAGACAAGAGGAAGAACTCCTAATTAACTATATATGAAGGCTTGGTGTTGCAAGATTCCTCTCCAGAAGGACCTCAGGCCAAATTTCACTCGTAAATGCACCTATGCAACTTGTACTTGCACAAGTGAGAGTCATGTATTCATATCCCAGGGTAGGAAAAGCAGTGCTGATGACCCAATCTCCCCCCTCCTTTTTTGCCTATATTTACAAAGTAATGATGGTGCAACAGGGTATTGTGCTTAATGCAGTACAAGGTTTCTGTTGCTTCCCTATAGGTGCAATGAAGATTCCTCACCCCCACTCCTCCCTATCCGTTCACAGTGTCAGAACCTGCTTCCTGCAAAAGATGAGGGGCACACAGCAGTACTCAGCTCTTAGCTGCTGTCCCCTCTACTGATGCTGAAGCTAAGCCAGTTATCAGGTTTGGACTCATGAATTTTCCCTATGGTCAAATTAGGAGAAATTGTTGGATACTTATTTGTTCTGTTACTTTACAGGCTGTTTTGATGGGGTGGGAGGGATTAGGGCTTTTTCCTTTTCATCTCCTTATTATGTTGCATGAAACATGCTTCTCTGAGCAAATGTCATCTAGCAAACCTTTAGGCAACACCTGATCAGCCCCTGCTCCTCTGCTGCATACCCTAATCACTAAGTCTTCGTCTTAATGACTCCTCAGGCCTTACAGACGGGCAGATGATGTTGGGGAGGGGGGGTTGTCTGTGTTGTATAGCAGGTGTTCTCCAGGGCCCCTTTTCATTGTAAACTTCCATTTCACAGTTCCCATGAGCTGCGGGAGGCAGGGTTCGGGGACGTGGGTGGTCTTTGACAGCCCTTTCCCTTGCTGATCTAAAGCAAGTCTCTTACTGTCTGCAACACATACATTAAATACTGTCAGTCTCCTCTCCTACCACAGCTCTTTTTTACTTCAAGAGAGTTATTTCTGATGCAACTGGAAAGCAGAAAGAGGAAGAAAAAATAAAATCGGGCTCAGTCCTGTAGTGAAACACACTGTCTCTCAAAACATTAAACCACGAACACCTTCTTATTTTTAGGACTGGTTCAAATTCTAATAAGGGAGCAGAAGAAACATACACTCATTAAGCAATGACACAACATTCACCTCTAAGTGGGTTTTCTAAGAGGCTGCTGAGAGCTCTATACAGTACCCAAAACTATAAGTTTGTAATGGAAAATGCTGACAAACTACAGCTATATATGGATCATCTCTTATAAACAAAAATAAAGTGATTTACAACATCCATTTAAAGTGACCAAAACCTCATTGCTCACTCATTGTCATCTCTGCTTCTTAAAAAGCGCATGACTTCCTAAAATGCTTTCCAATGTACGCAAAGAATAGTAATTAGAACAGTAATGCTTATTTCATTTATAAGGAACTTGCCATTAGGGATCTGCACCATATTTGAAAATACACCTGAAAAAGTTGTTGGAAGCCAGTGGAATGATTTCTCTGCATCGGGACCAGGCACTTTGCTTCATTTTTTGGCATTTTTACCACTAGAGACATTATTTTAAGTAAGTGAAAGGCTTTCATTACCAAGTTACACCTTGGGATCATTCACAGCTTTCAGGAAAAGATGTGTTTATTTTTAATTATATAAACTCTAAATCATCTTAATGCAACCTGACCCAACCATGTCCTCCGCCTCCTCTAAAGGAGGAACCTCCCTAACTCATCAACCCATGGAAAATTATAGGATAAGCACCTGCCACAAAAATATTTTCTGTCTTCATCACTACACCGTAAAAAGGTGATTAACAACAAAACCTGTTTCACTCATTCAAGTAAAAGCCTTGTCTGCACCCTTGGATGCTAAGTGATGGGCAAATCCCCAGGTATAGGACTATATGCTGCCCTTGATGACTTCAAACATCAGAGCATAGGGACTCCTCAGCACACACTTCACAGCCACTGCTGTGTTGGACTCCGCTATGATTAAAAGAAAAAAGGGAAAGCAGTGTTGCCTAACCACAGTACAACTGCATAAAGTTAAAGGGAAGCCCTGAAAAGCCAGTGTATTTGTAAATGCTGAGCTCTGTCAGCATGGTGCTGTTTTGAAATGTTTTTACTTAAGACAGTTGAAAAAGTGTATTTCATATTCTTTTTTCTTTACTGATTTCAGATGGCCAACGGGAACCAGGATTCGGGATCTGGGATATAGAAAGACCCACTCACAGATGAATCACACTCCCACTATGGAATTCAGCACATTAAGGCAAGCACAAAAATTCACCTACATCTGAAGATGCACATGAAAGGGCGACTCCAAGAACCAGACGCTGATGGTATAAAGGATGGCAGAGTCTGGTTTAGTCCCTTAACTTTCCCAAATCTAAATGATAGAACAGTTTGTAATCATCTTCTACTTTCAGAAGTCACTTCAAGAATATAAATCTGTTTAAACCCCAAATTTTGTATACACAAACCAGGGGGAGGGTATCTCTGTTGCCTCCTTCCCACAACTTAAAACACACCAGCTATTAAAACAGCAAGACATTTAAATGACTATTCATTCTGATTTGTTTTAAAAAGCAGTGCTAGGCTTTCACCTGTATCATTATTATGTAGGCAGTGACAGATGGCAATGGAAAAATACAAAATAACTCTTAGAGTATTAACTTTTTTCAGTACCGTATGTGTCAGATTCTTTAGCATAAATAAATGGCATTACACAGTCTCATTAAATCTATACATCTGTGTAGTAACTTGCAATTTATGGATATTTTCTGACACAATGTTCAAACCAACAGGTTTAGCTCACATGTTTCTTTTCTCACTATGCCATCTCTAAGTCACCAGAAAAGCAAACAAAAGCAAAACCCTACAGTAAATATTCCTGAAGAATTCTATGAGAAGATCTGCTATTCATCAGCTACACATATTTAAGGGAATGAGAAGGAAAGAGGGTGGTGGGATCATGGAAGAAAGGGGCTGGGGAGAGTTGGAGAGAGAAAAGCAGATAATTAGGTACCTCAAAATTTACATATCTAACAAGTAAGGAATGTTTCTTCAAATTAGATTAAAACAGTAAGAATGGGCACATCCAGTTTCTCATATCAACCACTAAAACACCAAAAGCACCCACCACATTTTCCCCACAGTACCCAAGAGTGCTGAGCACATACCTCCATCAACTGCTAAACCAAGAAAGGACACGAGACTGCAGGACCAAACCCCAGACTGAAGCATTTCAGACTGCTGAGGTGGTGATGGGATGCACCATCACTGAAAGATGCTGTGAGTGGCTTTGAGCACCACTCGGTATTATTCCAGGAAAGTCAAGAAGATAGAGACATAACAGATTCATAGACTGAAGCATCTCATACTTCCTCAGGAGATACATGCAGCCCTCTCCTGAAAACACCCCATAACCTCAGCTACTGTGGAAACCGCACGTTCAGTCACCATGTACAGCCATGCACACAGCCTCTCTGATGGATGGCAGAACTACTTCATTTGTTTGCCTTTGGTTACCTGTAAAGCAGTGCGTGTCCTTTGTTTTATTAAGGGGCTGAAGCTGCGCAGCATCAAGGGAGGTCCTTGTTTACCTTGTTCTAGCTTCTGCAGTCCAAGTTACACAGGGACACTGCTCCTGCTGGGGCACAGGACCCAGAGAGCTGGCTTGTACACACAGACCAGCTCCTGGAAGCTCTCTCATGCTCACCTTCATTCATCTTTGAGCAGAAGCAGGGCACCTGCAGGGACCTTGTAGCTGCCACAGTCTGTTCCTGTTACAGAATCTCTTTTTGGGCAACAAGTTGTCTTTGGGAGCAGCAGCCTGGTGGAACAGTATGCAGCACCATTCACTGCCATTAAACATAAATTAAAGATAAAAATCCATAAACATGGCCACCGGCAAAGAACAAGTGCCTGCCAGAGAAGAGTACCACAGCCCTGCAGCTGCATTCCCAATTGCTGTGTTTCAAAAGGTGCCTCCTTTTTTGAACTCCCAAGTTAGTACCCTTGGAGATGTTCTCCAAAGAGCTCCAACAAATCTGGAGAGCTGTTAATAACTTCAGACTATGACAGAACAACAATAAACATCAAGTCGCATCTTACAGACAAACTCAAACCTCATGTACGTGACACATTCCCATTGGAAACCTTAAATCTGGCATTAGCAGCAACTTGTGCACGTCACCCTTTTGTCTCCTCGGGTAAAGGATCTGTTGGGAGCTATTTACGTACTGGCTCTTTTCCTCTAGGAGGAGCTGGTATCTCTGTCTAAAATTAAGATGGGTTGACACTTCCTACGATGAGGCCCTGTTTTTTACTTGCTTATCACTTTGCCAAAACCAATTTAGGCTGAAATTTATAGGCAATATTTTAATTTGTGTATGTACGTGAAACTGCAAATCAAAACAGTTCAACTGGCTCTGATAAAGAGGTTGGAGAAACCACCACCACTGGTTCTTAGCATTCAAGTCTGCTTTTTTAGGGATCCGCACCCACAGTCTCCTTCAAGTCCTTGCAGCAATCCCAACTGAGGTACCTGCTACCAAACAGAAAAAGCAACATCTGAGTTCCACTTGCCCTCCCCCTCACAATAAAAAGCCAACAAGACCAGGAGATCTCTAACCATGCCCCAGATTTCACCTCGTGGTCACACTTCTAATGTGTCTGTTCAAGAGAAGGGGCACCCAGACACGAAACATCACTGACATGCCTTATTTTGTTTTTGAGGATGGGTCATGTGCATTTAAAAGTCATTACTCACTGCAATGAAAGGAAGGAGAAAAAAAAAGAAAGGAAAGAATTTGGCATCCTAAGAGCCTCACTAAAGCTCTTTAAAGTGCATAATTCCATCTCCATACTGTACACAGCACACAATCTCTGAGGGGTAATTATCCATGGATTGGAAGCCAGTGTGAATATACACACAGTCAGTCAATGCAATGTTGTGCTTGCTGCTGCTTTTCTCTATTTTTTTTTTAAATCAATTTTAATTGTTGTGGATCTATTTCTGCTAATAAAAGAGAGTGAACCGATTCTGGTCAGATAGATTTCTGGATACGGAAAATGAGTGAGCAAAACATGTGAGAGTACTTACTGTATTACCAGAAATATTTATAAATGGCTCTTCCCTCTCTTGGCTGGCAAAATATCAAAGCACTGAGGAAGCAGCACAGATGACTTCTGAAGGGATGGAGAAAGCTTAAGTCCACTCCATCATCAACCTGGGAAAGCAATGCCACAGAGCTCCAGCAGAAGCCCAGACTGGAACTGCTCTAACAGCAACATCGCCCCTCTTGTCAAAGGGCTAATGCTATTCTGAGCACAAACTGTGTTAGAAAGGATCACAAACGAGCCTCTTCAGGGAATTTATAATGTGTCTACTGGGTTATGACAACATATGAACTGGAGACCCAAGGTTTTTTGTAATTCAGATGTGATTCCCAGGACTGTCAGTCATTCCAGCTGAGGACAATCGTATTTTCTGAAAGCTTGATGCCTACGTACACTAAAGACCAACCTAGACTTTTTGGGCTTGACAGTAGCGCAGCCTTCTCTACAAAACACAGCACTATCACGGTGCATTAGGTGTATTTATATCAGCAAAATAAAAATGTGGAGACAAGCACATTTTTAAGAGGCACATGGAAATCATCCCTATCCTTGTGTGAAAACTTGGCTGAGAAAGAAAAGACTGCATGATGAGCTCCTGCAAACAGGGTTTATGCAGAGGTACACACACATAGCTATACTGGGATGCAGACTCCTGGCACAGCCATGTGCTTTTGCATAACTTGTACCTGCACACAGACTAATGAGGCTTTCTAGAATTGGATTAACCAAGTACTCTGAACTTTGTCTAACATCATGATTTGTTTCCACGTATTACACTTGAGTTAACACAAAGGCAGGCCAACTGTGCTCTGCAGATTTATTTACCTAGGGGGAAACAAGCACCCTGTTGGGGTGCTGTGCTCCCAGCTGTCCCCATGCACAGCCTGCTGCTCATTCCCATCAGGAGAAACTACAAGAAGGTGCACCAATTCCCAAGCTACCTTGTGCATGTGAAAATGCCTGGGGAGTCCTGATTCAGTGCAATACTTAAGCAATCCCTGATCTTTAACATTAAAGTCAACAGGACTTCAGCACATACATAGGTAATTACCTGAATTCATCATCGGGGCTGAGCAAGCATGTTCCAGCTCACAAAAAGCAATGAAAGGACAATGTGCAGGAAGAACGAAAAGCCTTCAGGAAAGGATTAGTAGTGTCACAAGTTAAACATCTCCTCCCTGATGACATACAGGATCGGGTCAACCGTGCAGACAAGTGAGAACGGTGTAGCATGAAGTTAGAAATGGTAATAGCCTGCTCAAACCACTGCCTATAGTAGCTTTTCAGATAACAAATGCAGAATACTGATGTACAAGAAGCAATAGTTTAATAGCTCTTCTGAATAGAAGAGGTAGAGATTTTTCAGTGTTTAACTGCAGATCATTTCTATTCTAGATCTCCTACTCGGCTGTTTTAACTTGCCTGGCAGATTTAAGTGTAAGAAATAACAATAAACTTCTCTCTGTAATCAACCTCTGAAACTCTGCAACTCTTGCTTTATGGTTCTAAAAATCATAATCTAATGAGAATGCTGTTATTAAGAATCTCCCAAATTACAACAAATAATGTAGAAGGACCTGAGTGACAACTCTATCCCTCTACTTTAAAAATAGGTAACAGGGGTTTGGTGACAATCTGAGGACATTTTGCTTATGTAGTACTAAGTAACCTACCACTAGTTATGAGCAATCTTCATCTTTTGGGGGAAAAAACTAATAAAAGCATTATTTAAAAGCCTGCCTTAGTCCACCCCAAAGACACAAGTTCTGCAGATGATTATGTCTTCTTGTAAGTACAGGAAACACCAAGAATTTACAGCAGGTCATTTGAGTCCCCTCGCTCACACTAAACAGAAAGTAGCTCAGCACCTGCTGAAATAATTGCCAAGCAAGGAAAAGATACAGATATAAAATAAATTTATTGGCTGTCTAGCAGACTTTACATTCAATTTTCTCTTGTCACATTCTCATCAAGTGTATGTACCCGCACAATTCTAGCTGCAAAGGTTACGATCAGAACCATGTCAGATTCAACTACCCTGGTGCCAGATTTGACCTGAGGGGTTCAGGAAGGCATTATGCATACTCCCACGTAGGGCATAGAATTTTATATATCACATGTAATGCTTCATTTGTCTGCCTCCATGCGCATAGGGGATCCATTGACTTCTTTTAATGTTCCTGAACATTATTCATGCATATATGCTATACAGGCTTTGCAGAAAGTGACCTGTTCGCATAAGCAATGCCTCATTACAGCTCTGTTGTCAAGTTTCTGGCCTGAGGCTTTGGGATCACTGGCTTTCCTAAAGATACCATCAACAGAGGATTCTCACTCGAGGGTAAGAAAAACGCATGTACCATGAGGCAGAGTCTGAGATGCTTAAAGCTTAGAGATTTATTTTAGGCAGCTGCATCCCGCACACACGGAGGAGGAATATTCCAGTCTCCAACCTTCCGTTCTGGTGGAAATGTTAGGAATATAAGAGGTTTTGCAGTGACTACCAAAGACAAAACAAAAGAAATAATCATATCGGGCAAATAGAAATGTTTCATTTGCTACAAAAATTACTTGAGTTGACTCAAAATGTCTATTTGAACAAAAAGAAAATAAACATTTATGAAGTTGTATAACCTCTGTCTTTCAAGTGCTGGCCCTTTTGAGCTGAAATACATCAGTTTGAAACAAACATGGAAATGTTTTCTACTGTCAAACATCAAAAGCTATTTCAACGTCGCCAAAGTGTTTCGTCCCCCAACATTTTCATCTAACTTGACTCAAATTTCATTCTGGTCCTGCTCGCCCGCTGCCTTTTTGGACCAATTTATTACTTGTCATTTCTACCTAACGGTTTCCACAGTAAACTCATTCCCAGCAGGCTGTAAGGATGCAAACCAGTCTTGAGCTTGTCTCCTGCATCAGGAACTACGGAAGCGATGAACTCATTTGAATCAAGGGAGTTCTGAAACAGGTGCTGTTTCAAACTAACTAAAGACAAACCTAAAAAAGAAAAAAAGCAAACATTTGAAACCTCTGTATCATCGAGCTGAAAAATAACTTGAGATGGAAAGGGGAATGCTGATAGACTATGAGGCTGGAAATAAATGAAACGGGGAAATAATGGCTGTGTACCTCTGCATGAGTAGTGCTGTCCCCTAACGCTAGCTGCAAGCTGCTCAAGGAGCCACCTTTCATCGTCTGCATGCACTTTCCTGCCCTTCTGCAAGTGTGCGTTCAGCTCTAGCTCTACTCCTAAACGCAGGCAAGACCAGGGAGGTCAGCAGGAGGCTGCTATAGATACCCCAGTGCTTAGCTGAATTTATGAAAGCCCCTTACTTCTCCAAGACCCAAACTTCCACTCAGAATCAGTTAAGGCACTTTCATAAATCTTATTTGGCACCTAGCTGCATCCTTAGGTGCCTAAACACACATTTAAACAGGAAGCTATATCTCTTTGCAACTCAGTTCATCTACGAAATAGGGGTTGTAATTCTTTATCTTTTGGGGGTTCAGCGACAATAAATTGATCAATGTCGGAGATTAATGTTCATGTGCTGAAGTCAATGGAAGCAGAAACAAATCCTAATTCACTGTAAACTTACAGGAATCCCAGTGTTTGTAAAGCCAGTGCCTTCTCTATCAGGGACAAGATACATCTGCTTGCAAAAGAACTTGCACAGTCTTCACTCCATGTATTTTGGCTCAAGCTAAGGAGTAGCAGCCTGCCTCTTTTATGAACCCTTCAGAAAAAATATCTCTGTACATCCTTTAAGCTCTCTACTGTTGGTTTCAATGAAATTGATGCAGAAAAACTTGGAATGAGAATTCAAGTGACAACTGAAGTTTAACACAGGCTGCAAGAAAAAGGCAGGCAGGACTTTGCATATCTTTGCATAAAAGAGGAATTGTTCAAGCAAGTGGGAAGAAACTTCTAATGCTAATGTCTTATAACATGACCCCATGCCAGTTGAGATGTCCTTCATAAAGACTGCATCACATGTGGCTGATTCCATAATAGTTATTTCCAGTGTTAAAAGAAAAGCATGGCTGGATACTATGCTAAGAAGGAAAATTAATTGGTATCATTACAGTAAGTTGTTCTTACATTGTGAACAGAATACACTGATTAAAAAAACCCCAGAATCTGGATGATAATTTAGGGCAAAATAGCTCACTAACAGTAACTTGGAAAGAAAAAGTAACTGCATGTGCTAGAACAGTATCTACTTGAAGAAACACTTAACAAAATCCTACCTAATATTGAAATATTTTATTCTCTCCCTCTATAAACACAGCACATGATTAGTGCTGGCTTTAAAGAGGGGATGCATTATATAGAAAATGTCAAGGCTGTCACTGAGAAAATCATGAAGATGAAGCAGACCCCAATTCAAGAAGAAGGAAGAACTTCTCTTTGGGTGATACTCTGAGTACGTGCTGAGGTTGACTAAGCCCAAAGCTCTCTGTGGCATTGCTACAGCCTCTGCCTTCTAAGCTGGCAAGGGTGTTGATCACACATCTGCTTTCATCAGAAATTCCATCTGGATTTTAGAAAATTTCTCAATTTAGATCTCATCAAGACTTGCACGCATCTCCAGAGAGCTTTGATTTCGAGACACCAAAGGATTCCAGTGGGAAAAAAGCTTCTCTGAATAGTTTCCCACCCACTCTCTCAGCAAGACTGATAACAGTACATTTGTGCCTGTGCTTTGGGATAGAAAAGGTACACACATACACATATGTACACACGTGTGCTTCTGTTGATGGAGCTACGCTCTCTTCTTCTCTTAGGTTTGGATGTCCACGCTTGAAAAATATCACAGCACCCTGAACTCATTAGAACAGTGTCCTGTCTAGATCCCAGCACCACAGGTTTTAATGAGGAAATGCCTATGCTGATAGGTTTTGTTTCTACTCTATCTGCTGGCTGGAGAACTTAGGAGCAGGAAAGAAGATGATGTCAGATGGATAACAAACATTGTTGGCCATTCGTGAGTCAAGCAAATGGCAGGACTGAATGGAATGGATTTGACCCAGAGGTTGCCAGCTCTTCACAATATTACATGTGACCATTCCTTAAATAGATTAGATGACACATTCTCAGCCAAACACAAACCAGAAAATGGGATTGTTATCCTCCTATTTGCCCTCTTTTTGGAAAAAAAGGGAGGGCAAACTTTCAATCGTCTTAAAAAGGCAGTGAGCTTTCTGCATTCCTGACCTTTCACTTGCAGAGGGAATGCTGATTTCTTGCTGAGCTATGGCTCTGATCATCCTTGCCAAAGCTAAGATGTACATGAGCTGGCTTACCCTTGTTTCCACTGGCTGCTGGAGCATGCCAAAGAGACTGTGTGCCCTACTGCCTTAAGCACCGAGCCAAGCAATGTGATACTTTTCAGAACCTTATATAGCACTTCAAGAGCTGTACAGGGGAGCTTGAAACAGGATGACATAGAGGGCAGCGGTACAGGGAAGTTGAGAAATGTCTTCTGCTTTTGCTCTCAAGCAGATTAAATGGTCATTTCCAAAGTGGGGTACGATAAATTCCCTGAATTTTTTGGAGTCAAAAGTTAGTTGAAAGACTAGAACAACACAGAGCAGGAGCGAAAGTAGATGTGATCACATCACACAGACAAAAAAAGAAGGTTTATTCAAGCACTGCAGTATGACAATCATGCGTTGCAAATGCCCCAGTGAAGTGAAAATTTGCAGTCAGGACTGGAGGAGATCTGAGGTTTCAGCATTCACAAGACAGGACAGCTATCTGAAGCACTCCAGGAGCTGCACTTGACTGTGACATTTCTCCCAGAGAGCCCAAGAGGAAATACTTGTGCTGAACTACTACTTCTAAATACCTACTATCTACTGTTTGAACAGATTTGCTACTAGCCCTTCCATCAGGGCTTTGCCTCCAGATGCTAACCGATGCCAGGGTCCTTTCCTGCCCAGAACATGTTGTACCCATGTAAGAAAAAGGAGCAACAGCACACAGTCAGGAGGTCTGTACCTGCAGTGCCCACTTCTTTATCCTGCTATTTAGTATAGTGCCCAATACATGCTGCAGTCATATGGCTCTACTTCTGAATGAATAAAAAGGGATCAGAAGTTTCATTTTACAATCATTACAGCATATATCTGGGGTGCTTTCTACCAATACCAGCACACACAGACTGTATCTTCAGGCCTGAGGACAAGAGAACTTGGCCCAAGATGTTAAAGGGTTATTTCAAGGAATGCTCCCCCTCCAACTCCCCTCTGTGTGTGTGTCTCTCTCTCCATTTGTTTGTTTTGGAATTGATACCAGGAAAAAAAAAGGTAACTAGGAAACAGAATACATAACCGCCTGAGGTGATGTACAAGAAGTTTCTTCGCATTCTCTGACTTTTTCCTGGTTAAAACCAGTTTGCCTGGGGATGGGCCAGCTCAGTTTCAGCTTCTCCTTCTTTCCCAGCATTCCACAGACTACATGACCTTCATTAACTCAACACAGCAACTGGATCCAGCTAACAAAATCCACCACATGTAGGCACTTGTCCCCCTTGTCCTCAAGGGTAGAGAAACACGGATACGCTTGTTCCAAAACTGGCCTTGCCATTTCCCATCCTTCTCCTCATGCAAAAGATGCTATCAAAACTGCTTGTTACCAGTCAAAGGCTGCAGCAGCTTCTCTGTACTGTTCCTGCTCACTGGATTAAGACTCAGTTGCTCCTTTAAGGCACTGTGGATTGAGATCGTAATGAAAAGTAGTTTACAACAAATGATAAATAATTAGTAGCCAGCTCTACACTTGTGTTGGCTGGGTGTCGGTGTTTGTTACTGAGAATTTGGGCTTGTCCCAGTTTAAAACACCACCCCTAACCCCCAAAACCCAACAAGGCACCAAATAAATCAAGCACAACAAAAAACCCTCGGAATTGTAGTGATCTAGACACAGTTTGATGGATTAAGGGATACGAGGGAGGGAAAGGTCTAGTCAGCCTGCAAAACTACTTATGTGGAGATGCACCAGAGCTAGTGGGGAATGCACTGAAGATAACAGGCTGGCCTCAAATTTCGTTATTTATGCAAGCTTTTCATGTTTTCAGCAGAAATTCCACTTTAAAAAGTGCAGTATGGACACTGGCAGCAGAAAGCAGGACACTATTACAAGAGAAAAAGAAATCTCTATACCACTCACACTCACGACCAAGACTTGCGAGCCCGGAGCCAGCAGCGCAGGTTTTATATGCTGCTGACATGCTGCTGCTTCAGTAAAACTATTCTCCTGAATTTACAGGTTAGTGAACAAGAGGAGCTTCAGCCCTAGTAACTCCAAAATTGGACTCTGCACCTCATCTAAAGCAGAGAACTACAGTACACAGAGGGACTGCATTGTTTTATTGACTGCGCCTTTTGTCAGGCTGTACGATTCCTTGTGACAACCCTACAAATGCTAAATTGGATCTTAATCCACAAAAGCTCCTTCAGTGAATCCAGCTCTTTGCAAAGCAGCTGTGCTGTCTAGAGGCAGACACCAAAGCCTTCCTCTAGATGAAGCCTAAAGCCATTGTGAACCAGTTCAGCTGTAAATAGGCATCTGCTTTAACAGAGACAGAGAACCAAAGGCAGCTGGGTGTGATGCCATCCAGTCACTTCCTCAAGCAGATGAAAACTGGCACACCTCCTTCTCAGGGGCCACATAAGAACAAGGAAGACCTTCACATATTTGTGATCACAATGTAAGTTTAAGCCCTTTGCAGACTAGGACCCTTTCCCCCGTTCCTTCTTAAATATCACAAAAAACTCCATGCGGTCCACAGACTAAGTAACCAGACAGAAGGTGGGCAATAGGAGATAGTGGAGGAATAAGCTTGAGTGAATCACTGCATAAACAGTGTTGGGGTTTTACTGGGGCTGGTTCAGTTAGTTCGTCATATCAGCAAAGCAAGCAGACAAAAGTGAAAGCATTCCTTATTTCTGTTCAGTAACTACTTCTCAGGACTTTACTCCTCTGTAAAGAATGCCAGGTAGCACAGTAATAACAGAAGGAATAAAATGTATCATCATGCTTGTACAGCAGTTGCTATGGCTGTTATCTGAGCAAACAGAGAAGTCTGTCATTTTTATCCTGAGTTTAATCTCCAACGTAATCATCTGGTGGTACGTGCATTTAACCAAACTCCTCATTAGAGTGTGTATGAGTTCCACTAGCAGCGCCCAGAATGATGCTACAAAGAGCATTGCTGTTATGAACATATAGTATATCAAAACAACCACTGCATTTAAAGTAACCAACATGAGAGATGTCCTTGCCATACTCAAATTCCAGAATGGTTTTGTTGTATGCATTCCCATCCGTCTTTGTCCTTCCCCATGGTGAGCTTAACTATCACCTCACCATTTAGTGCTGTGAGGGCCAATTTATGCCACCTAGTTCCACACATCTAACAGCTAGTTCGCCAAGTCCCAGCTAGCACTGTCTAGGTTCCCTGTGAAGTCAATCCAAATAAATAAGCATCTCCAGAGGGCAAATAATTTCATCCCACCTGTTCTGTGAGATGATGATTTTCTGGAGGAGCCTACAGAGCAAGATGAAATTACTAGTTTGGACTAGATACCTAGCGTCTGCAAGGCTGAAGTTCCTTAACTCCACGAGGACATGACTATTCAGTGCTGAGCTTCACAGATCCTTCCACAGAACTTGGAAAATCTTTACTAGCCATTTCAACTGAAACCATTTATTACTAAGGCAATGGTCCTAAATCATCTTCAGAGCAAGTCATTCTCATTAGATATCAAGCAAAGCTGGACCACATCGCTATGCCTTCCCTAGTTCAGCAAGGACACTCAGATTGTGCCACCATCACCTTCTGTTCTACTTTCTTGCCTGTTTTGTTCCTTCAAATATCCTAGAAGGATATGGATTACCCATGCCTTCGTTTCCATTTTCCGTGTCCCTGCTTATGGCAGGGGGGTTGGAACTAGATGATCTTAAGGTCCTTTCCAACCCTAACTATTCCATGATTCTATGTTAGGTTGAAGTTGAGTTCTTGGAATATTATAAGCCCTATCTGGATCTGAGACAGTTTTAGAGTATTTTATGTTACTGGAACTTCTTATACCAAATTCCTTTTTACACATCATGGATTAATTTATCCCAAAAGAAAATCTTGTACCTATTTTAATTACTTTATTGATTCTTGGAAAAGAAATACTAATTCACACTGGGAAATAGAAAAAGATAATGTGTGCTTGTCTTGCACATACAGTCAAAGTCCTTCCAATGATGCTGATTCTAAAAATGCCCAAGCTCTGCTCTTCTGTTCTACAGTAGGAAAGACCAGACCCTTTTCTTCCCCTTTTTCCCATGGGAGAAACAACTACAGAAAACATCTGGAGTGAAAAGACATGAAGAGACACACTCACCTATGAAGCTTTTATATACAACAAATTTGCAACAGGTTACAAGCACTCAAACAAAGCATCATCTGGTGAGACAGAACCTACCCTTAAATAATGAAAACTACCAAAACCAAAGGGGGTAGAGCAGTTTGAGAAGTCCAGACTCAGGTGAGATGCATACACATCAAGATCAGAAGAGGTTGTTATGATCTTCTAGTCTGACCTCTCTACCCACAGAGCTTCTCCTATCAATGCCTGCACAGGAACCGCAGCTTGTTGGCTGTTATCTTTCCCTAAACCACTGACGCTCTTTCTCTGTGTGTGCCAGGGGCAGGTAGTTCAAAGGTTTCTATCAACTTGTTTCACTCCCTTCAAAAAGACAAGCATATTACGTACACAGGACAGTCCTGAACTCTAATGGTGCGACCAATGGAATTAACTCAGGATTCATTCCTGGCATGCTGTGATACGCCCTGAAAATACCGGGACACAGACAAGCTGCACTTGGCTGTCCACTATGCTATGTCTTCCTTCCCATCAAGTTGCCAGCCAGGACACTGAGCAAAGCCAGGTTTAATCCCAGGTTATGAGCATGCATGAAAGCATACTGCTGGAAAAGAATGCATTAGTAGAAGCTGGAGTTCCTCCTAACTCCACAAGTATTGCTAGGGCAGAAGTCCTGCAAGCTGACTCACACAGATCCCCACCCTCCCTGAAAGAAGCAATCTTGTCAGAGACACCTATAAACTTAAACAGAAAGGAAACCTTATAGGTTTTCTCATAGGGGAAAAAAAGGACAGATGGAAAATAGGTCCTGAAGAAACACACAGAGAATTTTGTTATGTTTGGATATTTTCTTGGACATTAAAAAAAAAAAAAAAAAAAAAAAAAAAAAAAATTTTTTTTTAAAAAATTTTTTTAAAAATAAAAAAAAAAAAAAAAAAACCCT
>NDXB01020980.1:128634-160909 GCA_002631895.1 Agapornis roseicollis
CCCCCCCCCCTCCCCCCCAGCAGAAAACTGGAGTTTGTACTGGTCTGTGTTAAAATGCATGGACACAGCTGACCTTTGCTATGTCTCCTCCTTCAGAGCCACATGTAAATACAGTCAGGAACGCAGAAAGCACAGATCATACATGAACCACACAGACTCCAGAGCAAATGACAGACCACTGCTGTGTATCATTAACTGCAAAAGCATAGTCATGTCCTGCATGATGATGTTTCCAAAGATTCAAGTGGGACTGAATTAACTGCTCTGCCCAAAGACCATCCTGGGAGGCAGACAGAAAAGTGTCCCTATCCCTTTCCTTGCACAGGGCAGAAAAATGAAACTGAGAGGTGAAGCAGTTTGCTTAACTCTGTCCTGTGAGCCAGCACTGATTTCACCACCTCCTGCCTCCCAACCCAGTTTTCATTCCTGCAGACCACACCACCTCTCAGATCTGCTCCAGGTGAGGAGATAACACACATGTACTTCATACCACAGAAGAAGAAAAGTCATAGCGAAAAATGACTCAAGGATTCAAAGGTTTGGCATGATTTATAACTAAGCAGCCTGGGAACAGTCGAGGCTGATGCTATTCAAAAGCAAGTAGGTAAAAGTACAAAGTCAGGACTGGAGTTGTGCTAAGGGTGACAACCTGACAGCAAACAGCAACTTCTTTTGCACTTCTCCAGTGTCCTCAGAAGCCTTCAAACACAAGGCAATTTGGATTTCATTCATGAATCCCTTGTACTACAACCCAGTTAACATCACAGCACCCTTTCCCCACATTTTTCCTCAGAGCAGCAAAATATTAGTCATACGTTTTAAGGAGGGAGGGGGGAATCAATCTTTATCAATGGTATCATTCCTTAGGGGGCTGCTAATGCAAAAGCCCAAGGGATGTAACATTAAATACCTTGCATCTTTACACCATGTAAACTGTACTTCCTAAGGGATTTGGTTGCTGAAAGGTTCAAATGACACCAGGTAGTTCAGTTACCCTCTATGGGTGCTTTTGTCCTTCTGACCTTCTATTCTACCACAGACAGGAAATTTTAACAAAACAGCTCTACCTCATATCATAAAGTAATGCCCCTTGGTATCTCCCAGTTGTAAAAAGTTGGACCTTAAAATACATCTTTCTTATCCTGGGAAGAGAAAGATATCATGCCTAGACTTATAGCAGTTGGAACAGTACAACAATTCCTAGGTGAAATGCTCTATGGCCGGAGGCTCTGAAAAAGAGCATGTTTAACTTGAAAGCCCTGAAGTTACAGGCTAATTTCAGTACTTGGTGAATCTTACAATAAGGCATCCACGTAAACCTGTTTAGGATTGTGGCCCTCACTTGTTTCTAACTGAAGTAATGAGAACTATTATTATACAGTTCTGGAAAAGACTTATTCCCACATAGATCCTACTTACAGGCCAAATTCCATCCTCCCATGTTTACATGCAGCTCCCATAAAAAACACTTAAATACTGTCCCCTGAAGATCATGAGATTGTGCAAACACACAGAGGCTCCACCTGGCCAGGGGCAGCTTAACAGAGGCTCCTTTAAGGCAGTATCAGCCATTGCCTTGCTTTCTTGGGTACCAGTGCCAGCGATGCAGTCAGGGTCAATCCCCAAAGCGTGCCATGCCCGTGCTGCTGGGATGCAGCCCTGGGCCTCCCTGCATGCACACAGGAGTTAACTTAAAGCCAGCCCAGGTAAACGTGCAGAAGCTGCATTCACACACTCTGAAGGGAGCAGAGTGACCCCAAATTCTTTTGAAAAAGTAGCCCTTAATGGTCTAAGTTCAAAGACAAACTTCTTCACTTGTCACAGGCATAACAAATTTATGGGTACAGAAAAATCAGTTTCCATAGGCATAAGAAAGGTGCCACGTTTAAGCTGATTTCAGATGTTCAAGACCACAAGCCTTTTCCCTGCCTCCTTGAAGGCACCACCTCAGCCATACCCCGCTGGCCCACTACAGGTGAAACCAAGACTTGAATGACAAACTTCTACCTCAAAGTGACCATTTTCGGGATGACAGATTGCAGCATTTCTTGCTGAAAATAACTTTTCAGTTTCTTTCGATACGAAACAAAGGAAAATAAACAAACCCAACTTTTCTTCTCAATGCTCCTTGTGAGTAAGCAAATCTGCCTGGCAGCCCCCTCTCCACGCAGCTGCTAAATTTTGACTGCGTGGGGAAGGCGGGATAGCTGTTAACCTCTGTATCGTCAGGTCAGTATCACAACAACATGCTCCTCCAACAATCCTACACCTCCTGTCAGAGCATTCCTCTACCTCCGCTTGTTTTTCCAAGTTTAATTAAAATCCACCACAGTTTTTACCCATCTGCTCTGAGGGATTGAGTGCCTCGGCCTCGTTTCTGCTTCTGGAAAACAGCAGGAGCAGAGGGGTTAATGCTCTGTGTTCAGAACAAAAACCACAATACAGAGACAGATCTGCACTCATCCAATCCATTCCCTGACAAAACTTGTTGCTAGTCCTGTCTGCACCATCCTAGATCTCCCAGGTTTCACTGGCCTCTAGCCAAAAGTGTCGTTTTACTCTCATAATGAAGGGGGCCAGAAGGATTTATCTTTCCCAACCTCTCCCTATGTTATGTCCATCCTTGCAGAGCAATCTTCTTGTTTTTCCACATTTTCTTGCAGTCTGAAACCCTCCCAAGGGCATATCCCCAAGGATCTGCTGAGATGGAGGGCTTCTCAGCTTACAGCTTCTGCCTACAATGCTGTATTTAGCCCATTAAAAATCCCAATAAGGTTACATGCGAAAGCTCCTTCAAAGTTTTGGCCCTGACACTTTACTCCTCACCTTCTAAATCAAGTTAGGCCTTATTTGAAAATCTTTAGAAATTGGTTGGAGGAGTGAATGACCTATTTGGAGGCTTTAAAACCAGATCTAAAGTATAAAGTTGCTTCCTCCCAAACCACTGTATTACTAAACAGGGAAACGGTCACACAATCAAATTCCCACAAGAAGAATGGAGTCTGTAAACTGAAGCTGTCACAGGTGAAATGGTAAAAAAAAGGGGGAAAAAAACACCAAGGCTGATGGTACTGAAGTACTTGTTAAGCTTCTGAAAGCTAGTTCAACAGTATACAACCTACAGTACCCATCTTCCAACTTGCATGAAGAACTGCCTCCTCCAAACAACCACTTCTCCAAAAGAAGCAAACTTCTGGGGTTAAAGATTTTCCCTTGACACTAAATGCAGGCTGAGAGACTCAGGTTAATGCCAATTCTGCCTTTATCTGCTTTAGTAGCCTGTTACTCTGCCAGAGTCAGGGGATTACAGACAAGTACAAACAGCAAAGTCTGCTCACTGGGTCCCTCTTTTCCCTTTTCAGTCTCGTTTTTCCCCCACAAGGTATCATGACAAAGTTAGTCACAAAATTCCCTCCGATTCATGAAAGCTCTCACAAAGCCCTGAAAGCACACCTGAAAAACAACCCCCAAAATCCAGCTTTCTCCAATGATACATTAGCTTTCCCTGAAAGGATTTCTTTTCCTGGGCTTGGAAGACTAATCCTAGATTTAAATTGTTCTCCTCTTGGCCCATGAAGAAAATTTAACAGTAAAAGTTCTGCATCTGGAGCTTAGCAAATAATCTCACTGACAAGGCACAAATACCTTTTCTTCTAACACAGCAGTTATGGCTCTACTGGTTCAGCCTATACTACAGTTGGAGTAGAAACCTTCCTTATTTTTAAGCAAATTGAGCAAATAGAAGTCTGAAAGCAGGGGGAAGGATCCTGAAGCCAGTAAGCACTATTTTTACATACTCATTGCCAATAAAACCACACTTAAGGAAAGAACGAACTTCACTAGCACATCCATTGTTCCCCATTGCCATGGTCTAACTGAAGGGAATCTCAACTAGATCGAACCTGCCTTGAGTTTCACTCTGTGTTTTGATTCCAGCTTTGATAAGGTCACACCTTAGAAGAGCCATGCACAGTGTAACAGATGGGAATAAAGCTTTCAGTACTCCCAGAATCTGCTAATAGCATTTCTAAGAGAAGAAAAAGATATATTTTTTTAATATCTATATAAATAGATTTGGGTTTTCAAGTTACTCTTGCTCCCACCTCATCCCACCAGCCCACACAAGAATGATTTCTGCTGCAGTGGAGGCTGTAACAGCCAGGAGCACAGAGGCAAATACCCAATCAGCCAGGCAGAGCACCTACAACTGCCTCCCCACAAGGACCATGGCTATTACTGACCTTGTCTCTGCTAAGCCAAAGTGCTCAGGGAAGCAATTCCAACCATGAGCTCTGCCAACTGCCCAGATCCCCAGACCCAACCTACTTCTATGGTGTTAAAGACCAGTTTATGCTTGGACCTTCTTTTCCAAATAAACCAGCCACCTTTCACTGCTGCTCTGCTCCTGGCACTGATTTCACACTCCAAATTCACCCCTCTGCAGCCTCAGACCCCCCTTTTGGTCTCCTTTCTGCTGCCAGCTTGGGATCCAATCCATCTTTGTGTCATTGGCAAGACAGCAACAGTGTCAACTGCAGGACATACTACAGAATTATAAAAAATAAGAGTAATATACATATAAAAGTGAAGTAATGGTGACCTAATTTCCTAGACTGGCTGTCTGCTAACCACAACTTTAAGGTTTCAGAGACTTTGGCTCGCTATCAGCTTGCTCTAAAAATGCCTTCTCTGCAAACCAGAAATAAGCATATTACGCTGTTTTCAGATAATACCATCCAAAAAAACCAAAGGAAGGCCACAAACTTGCATCCTCATGAGTTGCAAGCCAAAAGAACTTTCTTATTCATATCAAACTTTTAAAAGAAATGTAAGATTTTGTATAGGAAGAAGCTTAACTTTAGTCCATCACAAGAACCATGGTGTCACACAAATGACCCTGAACTGAGATTTCTACAACATAGCCTTAAACTTCAATGAATTACATTAGAAAGGCCTTTAGTTTAGTATCACTTTATATCAGGTCAAGAAATAAGCAGTAACATTATTAGCCGTAATGCTAAAAATGAACTGCAGGGAGAAAGTTTTGGAAACTGCATGCAGGAAGAAGGAAAGCTAGTAAAACGTGGAAAGCAGTGTGCCATAGACTGTGCTGGCTGGACCAAGGCAGAAGAGGTCATGCTCAGCAAGGCCTCTGGAATTCCCAGGGACAGTACTGCAGTGACCTAAAGGAATTTCTGAGGATGTTAGAGCACTAAAAACCATTACACAAGATTCTGCACCAGACAGCAACAGCTAAGGTGAAGAAGATCTAAAGTAGGAGCCCATACAGTAAGCAGAATTAAGGGTAGGAGCCCATACAGTAAGCAGAATTAAGGGCAGGAGCCAAAGGGTACCAAAAGTAAAAATATTTCAAGGTTGGAATGAAATCAAACGATCACTCCAGAGGTCAGTTTAAACCTCTTAAAAATTACATTGGTACTCATTTATTTACACAGGCTCCTCTCACCTCTTTATATGTTTGATAGATGTATAGCAAGTCCACAATGTGGCCTTAGTTTGCTGTCCCTTCCCGTGTTCCAATGCATGTGCATTTGCACATCATTTTACAATTGCTAAAAAGCAAAATAATGAAACTAAACAGAAAATAGGACTAATGAAGGAACAGAGCTATCACACACCTAATGATTTCTGATAGATGTGAGCCTGAAGTAGTTTCCTCAGTATGCAGCTATGTGTGCCTAAACAGCTCATACTTGGGGGTTAGTATATACAAGTAGTCAAAACCACAACCCAGTACACTGGTCAAGAAAAGAAGAAAAGGGATAGGCTGCTTTAACATGGATCACAAAGATCTTTGTTCTGGAAAACATCTAGAAAAGCTGTGGAGGACAGGGGGCAAAAAAGCCTGGCCAAATTCAAGATGGAGCTTAAGGAAACTGAGACACAGTTGTTCCTACAACAGTTAAAGACAGTAAGGCTCTTCCATTCTTAACTAGCGATCACTGCAGAAATGTGGCTGAGAAATGCCAGTACCATATACATGAACCAGTAAAAAACCAAGTTATACAGTTATTTGTCTAGAAGGCTTCATTCAGAAACCAGAAAAGTGTGCATTCTTGGGTGCACACTCAAATCTTGTACAAGCCAAAGGGGCTTGCTAGTGTCTTCAGATCCCTTGTGAATGGGGAGAGGACTACTCAAACACCCAAATGTTACATTAAATAGAGTGCTACCAAACTTGGATCTAAGCTAAATACCCATCTAACTTGTATAAACTTCAAGTCAGTCCCTCAAGGACAGATCACCGTCCCAGAAGGAGTTTAATGAAAAGCAATCAGGAAAACACCAAATACAAAAAAGCACAATTGAAGGAGGCAGGTTGATTCCCAGTAGAAGAGACAATTTGGAAATGCTTTAATCAGTACAGGAAGGACAGGCAGTGTTCACACGCTAACTGTTTCAGTGGTAAAGGGTCCAGAAAAGAGGACGCAGTGTAAAGAGAATAGAAACAAACAGATTTGCTTCAGTGCCTGGTTAACTTGGGCAAATCTAACTTGGAGAAGAAAACTGAAGTTTTTAACTTAGCTTAGAGATTTATTAACTAGCAATTCTGGATGAAACTATCTAAGCTCCTGGATCAACTGGTTTGTGTTGGACTAGTCTTTGCTGAAAAGCCAGCCAGGAGCAAAAATCCAGCTCTAGGAGGACAGAAGAAATAAAACAGTGAGCACAGGCCACCTGATCCTTGCTTCAGGAAAGCAGAAAAGTGAAAAAATCATTTCAAAGACTGTCTCCTTTCCCTAAAGTGTCCTCAATTTTGCTAATTCCACCACCATCAAGCAAACAAATACATCAGCTTTGTTCATTTGTACTAAGTACCTCAAATGCTACAGATCACCAACATGGTTTAAAAGGAAATTTACCATCCTTATCACACAGCATTTCCTACATCCAGCTAAATGTTACCAAAGCCTTCAGCCTCTCAGAATATCCTGCACCTAAACTGCAACCAGGAACTTCTCCAACATGTCCCAGCTGCTTGCCAAGCGATTATTCAGCAGAACTACCACAAGAACAGAGGAAGATGCTGCTCCACTTCCTGGCTTTTAGACACCGATATTTCTCAAGTCCACTGTTTTGATTTTCTTTGGCTTTACTGAAAGCTGCAGACATGGAAAAATCTTGGACCCACCAGGCCTTACTAATATTGCTAATGCAATATTCAAGGATGCTGCAGTACACAAAGGTCTATCTGCACTTGAAGTTTTTCAGCTTGCCTTTGGCAACTGAATTCCTTGATAAAAAAAAAACCAAAACAGATGCACATTATATTCACCTTTTTATTTAAAGGAAAGAGGTAAAACCTCAGTAATAGTTTTCAATCAAAATGTGCTTCTCTTTCTTTGCCAGCAGTGGAAACAGGCGTAGACAAGAAAACAAATTAGCAAGAACTGATCCCTATTTGTCACATTGTCCACGAGATAATGAATTATCATATTCCAAGATCCAACCTCAAGGTGAGCAGGTACTAATTTGTGGTGAATTTTAACCTCCCAAAACACCAGATTATATTCAATGCATAGATATGCACAATTTCTTCTTGTCCTGGTTTGACAGACAAGATCTCTTGAGGTGAAGGTGGTTAGAATAGCCTTTCCCCTGAATAGTGCTATAGATATATCTCCTACATAAACCTATCTCTGAGAAACACCCAGTGTCTTTCATTGCCACATCAGGCAGCCCAGAAACACAACAATTCTGCCTTAAAAGGTAATTTTGAGGAAGTCCTTTTTCATTTGTTTCTTTTGTAGCAGCAGTTTCTTCCAGTATGTACTTCAGATATGTACAAACTGAGAGCAATGGGAAATTTCTATTCGTAGCCTTTAAAGAATATAGTAAGTCTTAAATGTGTGTCCAGAAATCTTCTGACGCTTAAGGGTATATTTTCAAAGCAACTCATGGGAGGTACATGCACAAATCCCATTATTTGTTAACAAGCCCTGAGAACACAGCTTTGAAAATATATCCCAGACTGTTCTGGCATTAGAAGTCTTGAAGACATTGTAAATGATTCTTTGTAAGAAAACACTGCCCTACTAACTACTGTCTAAAGATTCCAGTTAGCCAGCCCAAATCAATTCCCTGCCTCATTTACTACCTGGGCAGCGTACCTTGTTTGCCTGGCAGAAGTGACATGACACTGTCCTATTCCATGGCAGAGGACAGGTAGACTGGAAAATTCCATTTTGATCACTGGAGTGAACTCATGATTTCAGCCAGAAGAATGGCATTCCTTCTCTTCTCATAATAAATATATGGGAAAGGAAACCAAACAATGTTTTATATGTAGCTTTTTGTTAAATACAAATGATATTTTAAAATGAGATAAGTAATAGTTAGTAAGCTAGATGATCAGATGCTCTAAATCAGAAGCCTTATATTAGATTTATACTTATGGCACTTCACACTAAATGAAAACCTGGCACCAGTTGAAGATTTTCATTCTCATATCTCATTGTTTCATAAAGATCAAAACAAATTTTGCCATAAAATGTATATATAACTTACAGTAGGTTTAATAATAATAATAATAAAAACATATATGGTTCAGCCATTAGAATTGCAGTTCGCCATAGGAGAGTTAAATCTCCAGTGCTCCAGACATAGGCCTGAGCCTTCATTTCTGCTGCTATTCATTTAAAATTGCCACTAGTCATTTAAAGTTAAAGATGGGCTTAACCCTGCCCTGAACAAAGCGAGGGGAAAAAGGAATGCAGGAAGATTTCAGGCCACACACCTTCTGTTACTTGCTGCCCATGAGGCACAGGGACTCCTCAGACATACTATCCAGATCTCACTTTTCCCTAATAGTCAAGATTTGGTTCTGAGTATAGGGATATAGAAAATAATCTGAAATTCACTTAAAAACTGCATAAGGTGTATAAAATGTAAGTTTCAAGGGAATAACATCAGACTAAAAACTATGTATTTAATGATATTTACTAGGAATAGGGACATATTGTTTAAAGTGCTGTTTCTTTCTACTTGTTCATCCCCTCCTCAAAATATTAAGCCTTCTGTGAGGCTGGCCTAAGTTTGGCTAGCAAGGGTTGTCATAGAGAACTCACCTTGCTCCCAACAGCTAACAAAAGAGCAACACTGAGCAGTGCCAAAACATCACATCATTTAGACTCCTTCCACAGCTGCTCAGCAAGATGACTTTCCTTCTTCCACCTTCCTCTTTTAAGGAGAGCAGGAAATACAGATGATGTCTGAAGACTTTCGTTTTTCCATTGCCTTGCAGCACAGCAAACAAAGCCAGAAACAGACTAAGTCATCGCTAACTCCAAGCTCCCCTAGCTCTACAGTAAAATACAGAACATCTAATGCAACTACAGGGAGTTCACAACCACACCTCCATGCATCTCATGGCTTCTTGTAGGCAACTGATTCCTTGCTAGACACCTAGAATAGGTCTTGCCAAGGAAAATCTTGGTTTTCCTCCTGAAGCTCAAGTCAATCAACAGCATAGAAAACTTAGGCTAGAGCTGCAGAAAGTCAGGAAGAGTACATGGAAACAACGTTTCTGCTGCTGCACAACTGACCTGTGGCCCACAAAAACCAAAACCCTGCTTATGTGCACAGGTGTTGCAGGCCTTGGTTTGGACTTCAGAGTGGAGGGGAACTGCATGAGCCCCTGAGTGAGAATTTGAGAAGACAGGGAAAACACTGCTTATGGCTCCCAGCAGGCCACACAATTGGTGACCTCTACATACTGAAAAGATGCCTCATTGACCTACATGACTTTCAGCCCACTGCTGCAGAGCCACCATGCCATATGATCCTGTTCAGAAATGGGTCAGAACCCTGCCCTTGTTCCGGCAGAAGCAAAAGGGTAACTTTGCTTTACTCATTGTCCACAGCTCCTCTTGATGACTGTGCAAGTTTAAATAGCTTGCCACCCTACCTGATTATTTACCCCTTCCTGTACGTTTCAATGGGCCCAGTCCCATGCCCTTTCCATAAGTTTAATTTACCAGGCTGACTAAATGTGGCGGAATAAACCTTCATTTCTTGACAGAGAAGAGCAATTTCCGAACTACCCCGAAAAGGGAGTTGAAGAAATGGAAGACATCTCGTCACTGAAGTGCAGGTCTCTGCGTGGGCTAAGCTATAGTAAAACAGCATCAACATTTCCCTTCTCCACTGGAAACACTGCAATAACACATCATGGCATGTGCCTTTTTCATAACTTTACCACGTTGGTGCCTGACAGACATCTT
This sequence comes from Agapornis roseicollis, assembly GCA_002631895.1. NCBI lineage: Eukaryota > Metazoa > Chordata > Aves > Psittaciformes > Psittacidae > Agapornis > Agapornis roseicollis. Next base: position 138,879 of record NDXB01020980.1, read on the forward strand.
GTGTCACCTAAAAACATTCAGACCTTTTTCCTCCCCTGCCATTTTCAGCTATACAGGTTACAACAGAGATTCTTACTAGTCCCTGTGCGTCCAGCCTTGCACTGTGTGCTATCATGTTTCATCTCATTTTCATTGCTTCAGCTCAAACGTGTCAACTCTTTCTGTACAGTTTTCTGACTCTTTTTCATGTTGATATTGCCTTCTGATTTGACTTGCAAGATAAATCAGTGTCTCCTCATTTTTAATGGCAATTCATTAACAAATATTTGAAACAAATCCATTTTGAGACCAAACCAGAAAGAGCTTGCAACCTTCTAGTAACCTGATAATTCCCATCTATTATAGCCTGCCATAATCTTCCATTTAGGTATTTTCTCATGCACTTTATGATAGCCATATCAATTTTTACCCTCTTAAACTAACAAGTTTCTCAGTAACAACACAGCAGCTGCTGTACCAAAATGCAGATAGATTAGGTGTACTGTGTGTCTTGCTTCTAAGACAAATGCATTTTATTCAAGAGAAAGGCATGGTGAATCTATTAACAATCAGGTGATTTAATCACCTTTTAAAGTTGGGGCTCAAAAAGAGCAACAAGGAAACTTCAAATACTTTAAAATACTGTAGCTTAACCTTGTCTTGCATTTGGACTTCACAGTTGTTTTCTAAACAAAAACTATTTAGCCAGAGAGACCAGTAATTTTGCAAATAAATGTAAGCTTTATAGTAGATCGGGCACTTCTTTTTGTTACCTCAAGGGATAAATCGTGCACTTATTTAAAAAGCTTAACATTCATTTATTCACACATTTATTTTACATGTTAATACATTACAGATAATTAACAGCATCATTTCCTAGATTATTTTTAAATTCATTATTTATGTCAACCTCACCCTGAATGCAAATTGGAATTGGCCTCAACCTCTCAAACCAGTTTTAATGAAAACTTGCAGAGGAGAACAGATCTTTCTGCTTTTTCACCTCCTAGCTGCCTTACTCACTTTGACTGAATAAACTCTGAATAAACTGAAGGAAACACCCCTGTACCAAGAGTAAAAGCAACAACCATAGTAATAAAGCCCTCTCAGCTACAAGCTCTGCTTTTAGGTACCAATTTTGTGGCATCCCCAATTTTGGTAGGTAGGCATTCTTCAACATTTCACCAGCGAACATTTAAGACGCACTTCTGCCGCCACTGAAGTGATTTTTTCCTGCAATTTGTGTTTTAAAATAGGCGCTCTCACCTTCACACTTAAGCAGGGTTTAAAAAAGTGACTGACTCGAACCTGAAAAATCCAAGTGACATTTTAAAACTTCCTTTTTAAACTAATGGATATTTACGTACTCTGGTGTTCAGCTTGCTCAGCCTAGCTTTGGACAACTACAGTCGCACATGCTCCAGAAGGCATCTTACAGCTTCCCCCCCCCGCCATCCTCTCTCCCTCTTTTCTTTCCTCAATTCTTTGTACTATTGAGGTCACGCTAATCCAGCTATAGTTGCTCACATGACTTTTGTCCTGAGATATGCCAGTGGCTTTTTTTGCCATCCCTGTGAGTGGTACTTTGTAAATTATGCCTTTGTGGACATTTATTTATTTAAAAACCCCAGGCTTGTACAAAATAGCGTTAGCTAAGAGGAAGTACACAGAGTTTAATAGACAGGGATGGGCATGTTTTGCTAACTAGCTAATCAGACTCAGAAAAGCATAAACCCATTTAAAACTTCCTGGTAAAACCTGGTGCTGTCACAACCAGCCACTCACTGGAGCACAGAGGAGTCGCTCTGCCTGTTGTCCTCTTCCCTTCATTTTCTGCTCTGTTCACTTCTGCAGGTTTCTGCTTTGAGCAAACCAGTATTTAAAGCAGCATGAGCTGTACTCATTTGCACTGGTTGGCCGGGTCAAAAAGCTTCACAGGGACACTTAACAGCTACAAGGGCTATAGGATAATCCTGGAGTCCTGCCCAGCATTCCTGCTCTTGCTTTCATAATCATACATAAATTAACTGGCACTAATGAAATGTTCATAACTGTGTGTGGAATACTGTTGCGTGGCTAATGCCTATCTTCAGGTGCATAATTAATTGCTCTGCGAGGCATTTTGAGGCAGGGGGAATAAAAGCTCAGCATAAATGCTGATACAACAGTCTGTAAAGGCAGTGGACTAGAACAGAAAGGCCTCCGAGATCAGTTGCTTTCAGTGAGGGCTCCTTATGTGGAGGACTAATTAGGATATTATTTGTTACCATTTGGAGGAACAGCTTCTCAGTTTGGTTAGAGGTGAGCACTAATCATCTGCTGAAATCTAAACTGATTATGTCTGAAGTGTCGACAGATGCAGAACTCCCTCACTGAAGAATGAACATGTGTCAGCTTTTTGTGACAAGCGAAGGGAACACTTGTTTAACAGAAAAAACCCCTGCACATTATTTAATACCATGCAACAGCCATGTACAAATAGGATGAATCACATGGAGAACAGTGGGATTGAATGTACCAGACTAACACAGGAAAATAATTATATAAAATGTACTTTTTCTTTCCAACATAACCAAACTCTTTCTCCACTGATGCTTTTCTCTTAATACAGTTGTCAGGAGTAAGAAAGGACAGAAAAAAAGCAAAAGCTCTCAGACTTGTCAGCAAAGCATCCTGGTTCATTGCACTGTAGAATGTGCATTAACTGTTGTTTAAATGAGCATTTTGAGTTTTGCATTCCTCAAACACTGAGCTCAAATCCTTCCCTCAATCCCAAAATCATCTGTGCACTTACATTTTCTACACGGTAACCTACCGCCACAAGCTACATCTACACACAACAAACTAGCAGTCTTTACCCTAAGGAATTCAATTGTAATACTCCCATCCCTTCTTCAAGGCAGTTAAGAAGTAGCAGAAAGGTCCTAGCTCTAACCAGGAGAGCCATGTGGGCAGCCAGGGAAGATTGCCTAACTTGGCAGGCCCTAAAAATGTTTTCCATTTTGCCAGAGGGGCACTCCATCCTGTTTCCAAAATGCCATGGGACTGAAAGGGAGTAAACCCCAACCAATTTCCTTTGATCTTCTCCCCGAGAGCAGTGGGGTCTCATTCAAAGTACTTTGTAGAGTCAGGATTGAACAGCTCAAAACCTAGCAGGAATAAACATCAACACTCCACTTGATACAAGTTATGCAAATGTATCAGTATTTGCAGGATTGGGGCTTCAAAGACAAGATTTGAGAAGTGAAAAGAACAGAGGGATACAGCATCAAAAATAGCATGCTTCAGCATAATGACCTGTTCACACAATTCCCAGCTACAAGACAAAGCAGCTGCAGCAGTCCTGATCATTGCATGAAGCAAGACAACAACTTGCACACTTACCCTGTCTGCCCTTTGCCAGACCAGGTATGTGGCTAAAAACGTGCAACAGTTCAAACTGCTCTTTCGTAAGTAATATGATGAACTATAAAGACACTGCAAAAGCATCTAAACTACATAAGGTGCTTAGCGTATATATGGAAAGAGACAGCCCATATCCCAAAAAGCTTTAATCCTCCTGAAAATTAAAATCCAAACAAACGTGTGGGTTTGAAATGTCATTGTTCAGCACCAGCCAATGAGATATTCCAGTCTGAGTTTCTGAACCATCTGGTAAAGCATCACAACAGCTTTAAGCATCCAAGGATCTGTCAGGGGCTTTAGTTTAGAAATACTAATAATCCCATCATATGCAGCTCCTGCTGAATGGAAGATATACCTACTCAATGATTTACTTCCCCCTCCTTTACCCAACCAGGCTAGGGAGAATTAGCCTGACCAAGATTTGGTAACGTTTCTCCATTTGAATACAGCATTGCTCAAAGGATTTGAGAGCTATTACCCTCCCACAGCTTGCAAGTCTTGGTGAAGACCTTTGGTGGATCAAATGGGAAGAACAATTTCCAGCACAAGCATTTAAAGAGAAAGCATTTTGCTGTGAACTACTTCCTCCTACTGATTTTATGCTAGAGATTTCTTTCTTTCTTTCTTACAGTTTACCTTGACTTTTACAAGTGACATTGGGGGTGAGAAAAAGAAGCGGGGAGCTTCATTAAACACATTTAACACTTCTATACAACACACAGAGAAAGAAATGCTGGTGTGGTGAACTCATAGCTGGAAGACAGGCATTTCAGCTTGTTTGTGGCTCAGCCGTTGACCAAGTCACTTAAGACCAGCTCTTCAAGAGTCCTACTTGATTATATTCCCGATCCATTTTGAAATGGTCTATCAATCCATGCCATCTCTAAAAGGCAGGCCTACGATATCACAAGTGAGCCACCTCAAAGACAGTTGATTCTTGCTAAAAGTGTAAGTTCTTCTACCTCCATTCTCTGAAAATACAGAAGGTGCTGCTTGTTCATCACTAAAGTGGGCTTTAAAAACCTTTGGATTAAATAAAAAAACCTTTCCAAACTTTATGCATAGCCCTCTAACACTAATAAGGGGGCTTGGGGATCTTTTTCCCTTTCAATTCCGATAGGCTTTAAACCACATCTACAACCATAAAGTTGAACCAGTAGTTTAGGACTGTTGGCCCTTTCACATGCCTTGTGGTCAACGTGTTGCACTTGGGAGACTTTGATAATGCTCACAGCAACAGAAATAGAAAACAATGAGGTAACACAGAGACCTGACTACAATTTGCAGCACTGTTACTGCCCACAGACTGAGAGCAGCTTGCAACTGCTTCCAGAGTAGCAGCTTGCAGTCGCCACAGCATGGGATACTCCTGGAGGGGCACACACACAAAGAAGAGTAAAGCTGTTATCAAACAGTCTTAAATCCCTCAGGGAGACCCACAGCTACAATGCAGAATGGTTCTGAGTCTGGAAATTGGAAAACAAATGTGGAACATAAGCACTTTTTAGATGGAACCAGCCTTTGAAGTAGCCTCAGCGTCTAGCATTGATAGAAAGGCACTCCAAGCCTAACATGCAGGATCTTCAGGGAAGTTGTTTTAAAATGCTTTGTACACAGCCAATTAACTCTAACTTATTGAGATGGCATCTCTTCATCCTTCTATTTGTTAAATATTTCTCTTTGAAGAATTTCCTTACCAAAGAGCCACTTACAGCAATTTCTCTATCATGCCATTCAAGCTATCGGTAGACACACACACATTTGGAAATGATCAACATGGTGATGAGCTTTTGGTAATTGAAAAAAGCTCAGAACCCACCAAAACACAAACAAACAAACCAGCAGCAACAATAAAAGAAAAAAAGAAAAGGAAAGTTTGTCTTAAAAAAGCACACTGGAAAATGACCACTCACAGGTAATTTAAAATAGAGACTTGTGAAGTAAAGAAGGTAAAGACAAACGCAACCAAGAGCTAGTAAAACCCTATCTGTTAAATGCAGCATCCTGTGAGCTGATATTGGGCTTTTAGCACTCATCATTTTGCAAACCACTGGAAAAAGAAGGTAATGGGTAGAACCCAAAAAGATGTGATAAAGACTTCCTATTTCACTGAAAAGCCACATGTCATTTCATGAACAGTTCAGCAAATCATTGCATAAAAATCAGCTGTCAATCAGCTGCTGCTTCTGCATCACAAGTTGACCAGGGACAGGGGGAATTATTTGCAGATTAAGAATTGTGTTGATGTGTAAAAGCCATTGATCAGTACGTGGGCCAACGGAGAAGTGACACAAGTGACAAGGTATTGAATTAAGAAGAGTCAAACCCCACAAAGTACCAGGCTTCGCTAAACTCTTATGTTCCCATCATCTGAGCAAGAGGGACAGTTTTAGGTAAATAAGGAAGCATTCGTTATTTATGGGAAAGCAACCCAGTATGGAGTTTGTGGCCTTAGAAAAGAAAAAAGCAAATGACATGACAAAAAGTCAATGCTGAATGGAAACCTATTAAACACAATTGACAACACCAACTTTTTTTGCTGCCATATCAGTCTTCTCTTCACACTTTCCAGGTCAAACCAGTGGAAGTCAAGCTGCCCCACAATCAAGCCATGTGTGAAAGCTCTCCCTGTAGATGATTACAGTGAGGAGCTTACAACCACAGTAGCTTTAAATTTGCACTAGAGCAACAACACAGATGAGAAGCAGTGCTCTTGGCTTTTAAGTGTCCAGTTTCACCCTTTACCAGCTCTTGAAAACCCCCTGTCCAAGATGCATGCCTGTGAAGACTGAAATATGTGAATAATTCTACTGCTATGGCTATTCCCATAGCCTGCTCTGTTAAGCAAAGGTCTACATGTGCCAAGTGACAAGCAAACCTCACACTTTACACTCACTTAGACCCCTGGACATAACCCGAGATACTCAAATCTCAAAAGATGTGATGAACACTCAGGTCTTTCTCTGCCTCTCAAAGCTGAAAAGGCTGGTGAGCATCCATGTACTAGATGACAATGCTCTCAGAAAAGTAAAAGGCAGGTACTGAGTTAGTGCACCCATTCCAAGCTGAGCATGCGTTTTATTGAGGCAGATGAGAAAACAGAGTGAAATTAGGCCTGGATAAGTATCAGGGATGTAAGATACAACCCTATCATTAAAGAATGCTCCATTTTTAATGAAGAGCAGAGCTGGCTAAAAATTATAGTAATTTAAACTCAAGTGGAAAATGGAGGTATTTTTCATTGAAACTGATTTTTCAACCAGCTCTAACAAACAAGAAGTAGAGGAAGAATGAAAATAAAAGACATGGAAACATAATATTACAAGTAATCCATGTTTTGTGGCTGTTACTCCATTAACAGCATTTCCCTGCCCCATCCATAATTTTCCTCTCAAGATCAAAACCAGGCCAGGCCAGCATCTCGCTTTTTTAGCCTTCCACTGAGAAACACAACTACTACTCTTGGTCTTCTTCAGGGTCTACTAATCAGCTACAAACACCTTTACCCTGAGATAAAGTAGGTTTCCAGCTCTCTAGATCAGGGGGTAACTTACAGTAGCATTTTGAAAACGTGTTTGCCCAGCTAGGGAGAATTCAGAGCAAAAAGGGAAGTCCTGCAGGACGTGCTGGCCTCTGATAGTCAAACCTCTGTACTGTTACATGAAGAAGCAAGACTGAATGAGGAGGAGGAGCGAGGAAAAAGAAACATACACATACCACGACTTCACACTTATGCAGCACTTCCTCTCCATAGTCCCTAGAGAGGAGCAAGGCATGGATCTTCATCATCCCCATCTACCAGGGATGAAACCAAGGCAGAGGAGAAGGGGAAATTCTCCATGATCAAAAGGGTACTGCAGGGGAAGCAAAGTACACACTAAAATATTTTACTGGCCCTCAGGATTACGCTAATACTACCACCCTCGGTTTTATCCAACTGAAGAGTCCTACCACATCATTGTTTCTCCAACACTGCAAAAGACATTGAACTTGGAGCTCAGGGAAGTGGGAGGAGTGGGGTGGAGAAGGGGAGACAAGACGACTTTAAAGTCTTTGGTGTGTATTTATAATGTTGTAGAGAAACTGCATTTCAGGATGGAATGATTATTGATTTCTTAATGGATTACTGCTGCACAAATTTACACTCCCCCCAAAAAAACATCAATCTTAGGATAATAATTATAAACCTATCACACTGTATAGACCATTCTGACCGAGCAGAAACTTATCGCTATCTGCCGGGAAATGGCCAGTTTTCTTTCTCCCACTCCAACCACATTACAGCATGGCACGGAGCTACTGAAAAATACATGCTATTATAAAACAAAGTTTGTAATAGCCACAGGACATACCTCCAGTCAACTTTCATTAAACAGACTCCTTTACACTGCTGCCCTTAAGACAACGCTTGATCCATTAGTGAACAAGTTAATTAGTTATTAGAATCCTTTTATGTTATTTTTATCATAGTAATGAAGCAGCCACAGCATAAAGTGAGACTCCTTAATGGGCAACATACATTCACAAACCCACACACCCTCACTTTTTCTGTTTACCAGCCTACAGTCAAATGTTTCTGTAGCTCAGTAATTTTTTAGCAAAGGCATCCATAGAACAGCTTTGCTAGAAGCAGCATCACACTGCAAAAATGACTGAATTACCACAAGGACTCCCCTTGACTTCGAGAAGTGTCAGACCAAATCACTAGAGACAGGGCACTGTGGAAATCTAAAAAGCATTGTAAACCAAAAACCTCAGTACCCCCAAATTTGTGCAATATGCAAGGATGTGGAGGACTCACAGCTGGCTCTGTTGAGCAGTTCCCACCCATAACACCACCTATCTTCTGCCTACTGTTTAACTAGAGACATATGAGGTTATAGTCCAACCATGAGGCGTGAGCTAAAGGTGACCTAGAGAAGGGCCTGGGTGCAAAGCCAGTTTCTCTGAGCTGCTACCCCCGTCACTCTGGTTCAGCATACCTTTGCATTTGCAGAAACATCTGCATCAGGAGCTCCCACCCCTGCTCAGATACCATCCTCTCGCTTCATGAAACCATGCAGCAAACTGGATCAGTGAATCCATCTAAGCTAAAAATACTCCATTTTGTTGTTTGGTTTTAATTTTTAAGAAAAACTGCTGGCAGAGAGCAAGGCACATTGGACTCTGGTTTGAATGCCTGCCTTAAGAATAATCACCTCTGCTAGAAAGGCTTGTAGGATACTTACAGAACCACAGAATGGTTTGGGCTGGAAGGGGCCTTAAAGTTCATCTAGTTCCAACCCCTTGCCACAGGGAGGGACCCCTTCCACCAGAGCAGGGTGCTCCAAGCCCCTGTGTCCAACCTGGCCTTGAGCACTGCCAGGGATGGGGCAGCCACAGCTTCTCTGGGCACCCTGTGCCAGCTCCCCACCACCCTCATAAGGAAGAGCTTCTTATATTTAACCTGCCAGGTTATAACATCTTTGAACAGTGACAGCCCACATATCCACTGCCCTTAAAACACGCGAAGGTTAGAACCTGGCGCACAACAGATCTTCAAGCTCCTGCAGAACTCTGACTGCAGTTTCCTCCAGAGCAGAGCTGCAGTTACACTTTGCTCAACACCAACCCCACTATAACCAGTGCTGAGCCTCACTGTAGGCAGCAGGTAATAGAATAGCTCATAGCAGCTAAGTGCTAGGATTTAAATGGAAAGACTAGGTACAAATTGATTGCGACCTAGTTGTTCCCTTTGATGCCTAAAATAATTTCATATACAAATGCAGCCAGCTGATATTCCCTCAGATTAAGTTTGTCACTACCTAAAATCTGCCCCCATGATATGGGCCTACTCCAAAAGCATTTGGAATTATATGGAGAATCTCCCACAAAATGCTGTGGGCTTTAGGTAAATCCTAAATTACTCCTGAGAAAGCTTTCCAGCTACACAGCACAGGATCAGCCCCTTAACTTTCATTTCTCTTAAGAGGCTACAATTCAATTAGTGCAGCCAACTTCTCCCCTTTCTTATAACCTATCAATCTTCCCTGAGCCCAGGAACTAGCCATAGCTGCTGTAGGACAGCAAGAGCATCTCCAAAACAACCCACCTACTCAAAAGGCGGTTAACAAAAAAAAGAAAGCAGCCAAAGAAAACAGCAATCTCCAAGGTACACAGGCCACATAAAATAAAAGCAAAGGGCCCAAAGCACAACACTTGCCATCAGCTTCAATTAGCAGCAAAGTGGGTTTTGGGAAAACAAGGGCCTCTTCAGAGCTGCTATAGGGCAAAGACGAAATCCCAGAATTAAAAACAAAATCCCCACATGCATATTAATATTCAGAGGCAATTACCTTTCAGCTTAAAGTCAGCCAACATGCATCTTACTACAGCAGCTCTTAAAGCAATCTTGTTTACAACTGGAAATGGATTACATTATCTCGGCTCCACCTATCCACATAATGCAGAGCAAACTGTCAAACATAAAATTACAAAATGGTTATTGTAAGGTATCCCCTTCAGCATAGGAATTAATTTGACCTATTTTATTACTAAATTATTACTCCCACACAAATTTTCTATCACAGATATCTATCAGCGTTGACATTTATATTCAAGCGAGGCACACTCTGATGCATATTCTTTTCCATCTCAAAGGTGTATTGAGCAGATTTGATGTAAACAGCCTCCTGCCAAGCTAGTTAAAATCTTTAAACTTTATACATACAATTAGATTGTGACAATAACCGTTTGCTTTAAAAAAAAAAGAAAGAAAATTCAGAAAAAAAAAAAGAGAGTGCTCTACACAGTGGTTCAGGTTCAGAAATAAAATGCCTCACAGATTAAAGAAATGATTAATCTAAATTTAAAGAGGAACCACAGATATTTTCCCTATGTCTGGCAGGTTGTTCTGATTGTTACCAAGAGACATGATTTGACACAATGGCCCCGATTAAGAATGTGCTTAAGTCCTATTAAAGCCAGTGGAAGTTAATCATCTGTTTAAGAGCTTTGCTAAATCAGGACCAGAACAGGAGACATTTCCAAAAAATCTGGGTCTAAATTGAACACACACTAATTAGCTACACACACCAATTACATGATTATGGACGAAACGCTGTTGTTCAGCATTCACAATAGCACACTTTGTGTGGAAACATTTAGGAATAAGGCCTAATTATCATTCTATAACAGGTCCCACAATGCATTATAACCCATATACACCATGTTCATTTCAGTTGAAGGAATAGCTTGAAAAGAACAAAAAAGAAACCCAAACAAACAAAAACCCAAAAACCAACAACAGAAAAAAATCCTTCCAGTAGTATTTGTCCAAATTCCCAAGTGGATCAAGATCTGACCCTTTTGGAACTTTGCTGTGTTTACAGTGAGAACATCTGAGCGCTTCAGCTCAGCTCTGTTTTCTTAATGCTACATTTTGCTTACAGAAAATACTCACTCTTGCATTTCAAAATATAACATTTGTACTCTATGCAGCTTAACAACTGAAGCCCCACACTTGGGAAACAAACAAATTGGCACAGGTTTGCATACCCAGGATTACAGATACCTGCAAATTATTTCTAGTAAATTATTGCACGAACAAAGCCGGAGCTGCTGAAAGGATAATCATGAATGATCTCAACCATTTGAAATATCTGATGTTAGCCAGGATTGCGAAGTCTCACTTTTATGTCCCTTAGCCTGATATTTACTGCTTTTTCTTAGCAACAAGATTTTTGGGTAAGTGGCTTCTAGAGGCTCCACTTTCATTAAATTAAGAAAGAAACCCAGGAATTCCCAGCCCTAGAGATTGCTGAGAAGCCATGCTTCAGTGCAAAACACAGCTCAGAAACGAGAAGGGACGTGGAGAATTACATTTATTAAACAAACACCCAAAACTATCATCTCATGGCATGTAAGGCAATCTTGCGATTTCAAACTTGACTCATGATTGTGAAAGTTTGGAGTTGGCATGCCAACTCGGTGAGCCATCTGCTCACCACCAATTTATAAATGAGCCTGCTGCCAAAGCCACCCGATTACTCAGTTCTAATATTAGTGATGTAACTAAAACATGCTCGTAGGGTTTCTTTCCCCATGAACCAGGAAGCATAAGAAAAATAACTTACAGAGGAAAACTTCAACACAAAATAGGTAAAACTGTATTTACGCTCGATACTTCCTTCAAGACTGATTAGTGGGAACACTCAAGATTAATTCAATGCTTTTAGTTCTGTAATTCCCTTAAACCAAGTCAGAAGGAAAGAAATCAGTAGAGCGATTAGAAAGGATGAGACAAGGTGAATCATATCTTTTGCATTCAGTGCCCATTTGTTTGTTAATGATTTAGACAAAACACACGCTGCTAAAAACCCCTACACCTCATAGCAGCATTTAATATATTTTTGACAATAGATTAAAGAAATTGTTCATACAGTCTAGCAGGTACAACTGCTGATTTTACTGGTGATGCTGATTTTATTGTTAGAATGAGGAAATTTGGGTAAAACACCATCCTATTTAAACTGTTCCTTTCTTATTTAAATTCCAGATTACATATAGCAGTGAAAAAAATGCTGTAAGTTCATCTACAGTAAATAATCCTTGGGGCATAAGATATTATAAAGGAACTTGCATGGAAAATTACTCACTCAATCATTTTTAAAACATTGAGTCACAATTCAGTTCTGTTGGCCTGAAACTCCAGATCTATCTCCATGGCAAGCCAGCAGCAAATCCCAAAGCACAGCCAGTACTCCCAGAGCTCAGACATTTGGATGCGCTGCTGCAGTAGTAAACCCAAGAGCGTGCAATGTTTTACACCAGCGCTTCCACGTAACACCTTCTTCCCATTGAAGTAAGAAAAAAAGCTGCTTTACTACTGGCTTCAATGTGAGCAGAATTAGGACATTTCTGAGGGCTCTACAGGGGGCATGAATAAGCCTAAAGCCACAGGCAATCCTGGTGGCATTAATTAAGAAGCCAATGCCAGTGATAAGTATCCCACTTCATTTCACACCTTGCTCTATCACTGCCAAAAAGAGATGCTTTTTAATCTGCATTTTGAAATTAAATGCATCATCATTACACAATTACCGCTCTAATTAGCCTCCTCAACAACAGATCAGCTTTATTTACTATTAATTTTGGCTAATGAGTTAGTTGGAGTTTTATCTGATGGATAATAGGAGAGAATTAATAATTACTTAATCCACACAAAATTTTGTTGTTCACATAGTGCACAAAATTTTGACAAATGTTTCTGAATCCTAGCCAACAACCACCAGCACATTTTCACTATCTGAAAGCAGCCAGAGCTCAGCAAATGTTATCATATCACATTATAGTAGATTAAACTGTTTATATATATAATTAGAATTATTATAATAAACTACAGGCATAATTATAAATTGATATCTCATGGCCAACTTGGATGGAAGCATCCCCCTCTTCAAAACACCTGGCCAGAACAATTAATTCAGGTCATCTCTTTGATGACCAAGATCTATTCCATTTACAGTTGCACAAAAACATGATGCAGAGATCCAGGCTGGAGAAACAGTCTTTGTCACACATCAGGCATCCTATAGATCCCATGCCTTTGTCCATACCCCTTCAATGAACACTAGCCTTAAACCAGTTTTAGGTCACAGTTACAGTTTTTTAACTAGACATTGCTTTTAAATGGTTTTAAACCACCATCATCAGTAGCTACATTGCTACCTTCTCTCAAAAAACACTTTCCTGCTCCCAAACACAGGGCTGGTTTTGCTCTACCCAGACCCAAGCACTGACCTCACAACAGGAGACACATTAGAAATTCCTTAAAGGGACTCACACACTACTAGTTTCATGAGGGCATTCAGATGCCACAGCAAAGATGGGGAAAACACAACAAGCTGAGGCATCAAACAACATCCACATATTTGAGAAAACAGAATGTATGACAGTGATCGGCATAAGCAAAGCAGAGCCGATACCCTGCCATCATTCTCTTCTAGCACGGTAGTCTACTGCTGGGGTGCTGTAAATCAGATGCCACATAAAACTTAAGGATCTCCCCATATACAGTCACTAAGAAACCTTGAATAATTATACTGCAATTACTATTCAGGTTTCTACAATGAAGACCTGTTTTTACTCATTTCCTAAGACACTGTACTCTGTCCCAGGCCATTAAAAAAACCAACCAGGGTTCCACTGCAGGACTGGCTGCAGTCAGGACACAGATGAAGTATCTTGACACAAAGATGAGCAAGTACATTACAGAGCATCATTATAGACTGTTTCCTGGAATACACTGCAGTTTACTTTGGTTTTGAATACATATGTGATATATATTTACTAGAGCAAAAAAATCTCACTGCTATCAATTTTTCTATAAATATTTAATGATTACCAGTCAGAAGCTAAATTTAAATAACAATAGCACTAATGACATTAAATAAACCAAGCACTTGAAAAGGGTGAGAAAAAAGCAAATGCCCCTTTACAGCATTTTAGCACAAAAGCAGTAAGACAGCAACCTGAAACCATGTTACGTGCTGATAGCCTGAGTCATGTCTGGTCTCACAATCCAAGCAGTGAGACCATTTTGCACAAACATCTAACAAAATGTAGGTCCTGCAAGTAGCAGACTTAGCAGAGACTGGCTTCCAACAACTTTTTCCCATGAATCTGACATTTGAAAAGGGTGGCGCTTAATAGCTTTTCCTTTAGCAGAGGCGTAAGTCACATACCTCTCCTCTTTCCGGCTTCCTAATTTCATAAGACTTGCATGATTCCAGTACTTTTCAAGCCTGTATGTCTCCATAGTATGGGACCGAAACTCTCCAGAAGTGCCTTCTGTTTGTATTTACACACATCTCACATGCACAGGCTTGTCATAAACTAGGGCTGGACACATTTTCATACCTTCTCTATTAATACTGGCTAATTTGGGGGCAGCTGACTGGTGAAAGCATTTATACTCTCATTCAAATGTATGGGATCTGAGGGAAATGAAGAAATTTTGATAGACTATAAATTTAAAAGAATGCAAGAATAAGCTCACAGAGCTCTCACAGTCTGCTCACGTCATCTACTACTTGACCCTTAAATACACAACCAGCACATCATTCTTTTGAACTCGAGACCTACCTATACTCTGACATTCTGAAGTCACATACGCAAATGATGAAGCTGACTGCCTCCCACCTATAGGAGTTGAACTCATACTAACATCAATTTCTCTAATTTTTCTCCACCTCTTCAGCCTATAATTTTATTCACCCATTTGTATCTCTTCAGATGGCATCCTTTGTGAAGCTCCTAAAGATTTATTGTTGAAATGCATGATATAACGAGGAGATGTTATTCCATTACACTCCAGAAGAATAGATTATTCAAAGGATAATACCTAACAGTGATGGAGAGAGAGGCCTGTGCATTTAAGCTAGATGAAAAATTTCAAACAGGAGGTTTCAAGTAAAGCTAATACCCCACATTGTTCCAGGCAGCTGCATGGAGATGTATTATCCTCAGACAGGAACCACCTGTGCTGGCAAAAAGGTCTAAAGAACAGGTAAGTTTACCTAATTTGGAGAGATTGAACTGTAAACCTATTACACACATCTATGTCTAGAACATACCTACTTCTGAAAGGTGATGGGGACTCAGGCACGGGCTGAATTTAAGGCCCAGAAGTGTATTCTAAAATATTTCTCTACAGGGACAAACTCTGCGCAGGTGCCAGATCATTGCAAACTCTCCAGAAATGCAGGTAGAGAGGCCCCTCACCATGTGCAATATGAAGGCCGTACCTAGGAAAGGAATTTAAAGCAGTATGCAAAACTGCTAATTAATAAGATCTGTTCCCCTTCAGGAGCTGTTATCAGGACAAAGCAAAACACACACTGCTGGGTATTAATTTCTCTGTAAACGAAATAAAACTCCACCAAATTCAAACACCATTTTCTTTTTTGCCTGAGCCTTCACCCAGTATCACAGACCTGCTAACCAGAACAAGATCTTCAATCTACTGCAGCTCTTCCCTGGAAACTTTTAAACTATCCATGACTTAAAGAGAACAGCTGCTCTTCCCCAAATGCATAGACCTCATACCTCTTCTGCGTAAAAAGACTTGCAGTTTTCATACAGAAAGAGGCAACTTCTTTCATTTTCAAAAGAAGGGAATTCACATCATCCTGTTTGTTGCTCTTTGGACAGAAATGGGTGTTTAATTTTCACTGCTGAAGTTTAAAGGATGCACAGATACGGTTACCAAAAATTCTCTCAGCTTGTGTTTTATGGCTAGATCATTACCTAAAAAGCACACTTGTTTGCAAAGGGAAACATAAAATGTCCAAAGGCTGAGCTGAGGACTAGGAAAGAGTAGGTGTGAATTCTCATATGACTGCACACATACAAATTCCCAAAGAGTAATTATGAGAAAAAATAACATGGACTTGGGTGTATCACAGGCTTCTCCAGCCAGCTTCCTGTGCCACTCAGCAACATAACTTCCATGGACTGAGGAAACACATGTCCCTTGAAAAAAACCAGGACAACATCGCTGTCTTCAGATGGAATTACGGATTTTTTTTTTGAGGCTGAGAGGAATGCAAGGGAAACATGACTCATAAGGAGCTGAAAAAACTCCAGTCTATTGTTGAAAATCACAGCATCGATGTGTTTAGTATAACACTTGTTTTGTTCAAGTGGAGAAACAAAGGGGATAAACAAGAAAATACCCCTCATCAAAAAGTCAAGCTCTCTCATGTATGTGGTTAACTGCAAGTGGAGCACTTCTGTTGCAAGCCCTGCCCAAATCTTCCATCAGCTGGAGATGAAACACCTTACCTCCCCACAGAAGAGGAAACTTCACAAGAGAAAAGGTGATAGACACAACAGACAGAAAAGGTGAATGCATTTTCTGTACTTTGGTATGTCCTACCTTCTTTGGAAACTGCTTCAGACTTCCATCCCTCAAGACAAAGGGCCTGATATCAGCAGCATCAAGATGTAGCTGGATGAAGCTTCAGGGTGAACACTAGAGCTGAGTCCTCAAAAGGCCTTCTCTAGCCTAGTGATAGGGAAAGGACTTGAATATTCCCACTAGTCTTCCCTTTCTCACTTTCCCTGCTACAGTGACCATTCTGTGCCCAGAACAGCCTCACAAGTGATACCAATAACCCAGTAGAAAAAAAGAGGTAAAAAGCCCCAATTGGTGCAGCTTCTTCATAAAGCTGTGGTGGGGAGAGTGGAGGCACGTCTGGAGTGAACTGGATTCCTTGGCTCCTGCCTTATGTAAAACCCAGTCTGCTAAACAGGCTCCTACCTGTTTATGGACATGATGCACTTAACTGCTGTCTTTTCCGTTCACAACCAGCTAGTAGATTCACACCCTCCATACCAGGGATGAGAGTGCAGTTTAGCCCTAAGACTGACCTACAACCACATATGGGCATACATTCCCTATGCCATTCCCTTCAAGAGCACAAGGATCACCAACAATCTTGGCTTTCCCAGAGGGCAGACCCAGTTCCCTGTAACCTCTCTGGAGAGGCTGAGTACAGCAACCAGGAGCTAAAAGAGCAGGTATGATGCACACAGAGCACACCACCTCTATGGTCCTATGCTTCAGTCACATGGCGTTACTGGAATAAACCTCCAAAGCAGAAAGCAAGGATGTGTGGAGGAAGAGTAAGTCAGTTAAAAAAAAAAAAGAAGTTCTAATTCATGGAAGCTTTTTATCAGCATAGAAATAAGGGGCATCAATCAGCTTTTCCAGGAACAGGGCCTGCTGTTTTACCGTACACTCCAGTGTAACACCTGCAACACCACTTGCAGGTGACCCTGCCCACCACGGCTAGGCTCACAGCAGGAGCTTCTGCCAGCACTGCTCTGCCGGTGAGGGATTACAGCTCTCCAAAGCCACAGGCTGACACAGCAGTGCCAGCACAAGCCGGTAATGTAAACCTGGCTCTGGATCAAGGGCACATTTTAGTGGGCAGTGTAAATAGGGGTTTGTCCATACACAGACCTGGTAATGTATGGGAAGAGTTAAAATGCTGTGGTTGCTCTAATGTAATCACACCAGAACAGGGTGCTTTAGGACTACCGCAATTATTCCTGCGCAGGACAGGAAATAAACTACACTGGTATTCAGGTACTTGTGAAAGTATCTCATTGTGGGGCTGCAAAAGTGAAACGTAAACCAATCCTAAGCAAAGTAGATACTGTAATGACAAGGCCTACATGTACCACCCTAAGTGATCTGTAGCCTCTTTGATTCGCAAAAAAGGCAAGAATGGCAAAAAGACAGCACAGAAACATGAAAGGACTCCCCTATGGTGACAAGAGTCAGGAGAAAAGCTGGACCTCTGGTCACCCAGCCCATACCTGTCAAGCCTCATCACTTGTCAGTCATAACCACAGTTCTGCTTTCTTCCATTGGGATGCAGCAGCCAAACACTTGGACTCTAAACAAGCATTTACCACTCTATGCTATCGCACAGGCTCCACACCTGGGCTAGCAACAGGTCTTGTTACTACAGAGAGCAGTGGCACAGCCTTCTCTTAAAGTTTCTACCAACCTTCTTCAAGGTGGATCCCCTAAGGAGTTTTCTTCACTGGGACTATTGAGGAAAAGGCAGAAGAGAGCTAAGCCTTTTCCTCACAGCTAGAATAGCATCACTCTTTCAAGGTGCTCTCTTGGCACTGAAAGGAGCACGAGCATGGCTCACCCTCTGGAACTCACAAACATGCCACAGGTAGCTGCATTTCCACTTGTAAAACCTAGTCCTGCAAACTGTCAATTACCTGAGGGACTAGACAGAGCCTGTAGCCTGTAGTTTCCTATTCCTAGGAAGAGGAAACAAGCCCTTGATCCAATTTCCCAGGA
Source organism: Agapornis roseicollis (assembly GCA_002631895.1). Lineage (NCBI taxonomy): Eukaryota > Metazoa > Chordata > Aves > Psittaciformes > Psittacidae > Agapornis > Agapornis roseicollis. The sequence goes on from NDXB01020980.1 coordinate 157,132, forward strand.
GAAAATACCCATTGATTTCAATATGAGAGACACATTCCCCCATATTCAGGGATGGGAAAGACAAAATGCTCTCTAACAGGTATCTCATCATGCAGCTGCTATCAAAGTGCCACGTTTCAAGGAAGACGACGATTGCTCTTTTTGCTGGCATGTCTGAAAAGGAACTGAAATTCCAGAGGCAAACTTCGAAAACTTGCTGACTCCAAAGCTAGCAAGAGCACCGAGTGTTGTAACAGGGTGTGTACCAAGGAAAGTTAACCAAACCTGACAGTCCAAGAGAATAACAGAAGCTCCCTAAGAAAAGGTGTGTGCTGCAACAAAGCCCTGGCAGATGACCTCTCAGGAGGCTTCCATCAGAATGGATAAAAACCTTTTTAATGAGATTAACTGATCATTTTGCTCCACCCTCGTTATAACACTCACTGGGAGAGAGGAATGTTTTTGCAGCTGAGTATCTGACTCCATAGGGAATGCCAGAGAGACTGTAACAGAAATATGAAAAACCGACAGGGGAACCTGCTGCCATTGGAGTGTAAGCTGTGGACAGCAGTTACTTAAACACGTATTAGTTTCAGCAGCTACTTGGTGTTTGTTTATCAGCAAAGTTTGTGTCAGAGGAGCTATTTCATTATCTTAACCATATCAGTGTGAAAACTCTAAGCTGCTCTGGATGAAGTTACAACAATACAAGTGGCATCCCAGAAAGTATTTCATTTCCAGGTACCCCTTTTTTTCTTTCTTTTTTTCAAGAAACAAGCACTTCAGTTTCTAGGTGTGGTCAAAACCCCCTAGATTTCTGTTCAAAGCCTGATCAGCACCTTTTCATTTCTTATTTTCCCTCCTTAAACTTCAAGAAAGCTAAATCTGCTGGCTGAAACTTTGATGAGTATTATTCCTCCAACAGTTCCCAGGGAGTCTGAGGTTAAAAGGCTGATGCAAAGTCAGTGCTTCTGTAAGTGTCAAAGGATTCACTTCTTCCAGTTTCCTGCCACACTTTATTGAGCTCATCCCTTATGTGTAAGCTCATTTTGGCAGAGAGCATCTTCACTGCCCCTTCAACCTGCAAAACCATAGGTACATCTGTATTGGGCACAGCTGAGCTCTCTAAGCATCATACCAAGAAGGTTGGAAAGTCAGACACAAAGGACTGAAGGACATCCTAGGGGATGTCAGAAGTCCACTCCCAGCACCAAGGCAACATGAAAGATAGCCAGACCAATAGATGCTGTCTGCCCTACTCCTTAAAGGCTGCTGAAAAGATTCCTCCGCATCTCAAGGTTATCCAGTCCAAGTTTTTAGCACCATATGCGGTGTTTCACACTTTGCGAGATACTTGGAAGAACTGAAGACCTGAATCCCCACTTCAGGGGGATTCAACAGTTTGGCTGCCAGAATTCTTCATGCCCCAATGGTTGTATCAGGGAAGTGACTGCCTCAAAGCACTAATTCAGTCCCTGCTCCAGCAGCCCAGCCCAGCCAGCTCCAACCACCCTCCCTAAAGAAAAGCTTCCTGCAGAGGCTCAGCACCTATCACCTCATCCTACTGAAAAAACATATACAGAGCCAAAAGAATCCCACTGCAAGGTCCAGCCTCACTTGCCTGGGCACTAGACTAGTGATGGCAAGGGTTGTTTGCGTGTAGGTGCGGCATGAAGCAAGCTCTAATTTTAAACAGTTTCATCCCGAAAGACAAGCTCAACGGTTATGTTTCTTTATCCATACAGATACAGTGCTGATACAGCTTTGGTACATGAAACTTTTTCTGGGGGCAACATAACTGTGACAAAACAGGGGTCTTATGACAATTTGGAGCTCAGAAATGAAGAAAGATTTGGGGCTCTCTTGTCAGACAGCGCAGTCATTCCCCACCACGGAGAAAATGCAATCGCCTCCGTTTCAGCAACAGTCAGCTGACAGTGGCTGTTTTCTTAATCTATTATTTCTCATAACTTAGTAACACTTTAAGCTACTACAAACACATCTTCAGAATGCACCACAATTTTAATCAGTTTTAAACATCAGATGTTGGGTTTGATATTTATGATTGTTCTGTTTCATTTAAGGGCTCCTTTTGTCTATGAAAGCAAAGATAAAGTTATTTGAGACACCCACTGTAAAGTCTCTAATTTAAGAGGAAATTTCCTCTGTCACTGACTGTCAGATGCTAATAGTTGATGTTATTATTTTCTGTATGACACCAGGCAAGTGGTCTTCAAGAAGTATCCTTCATCCTATACAAAGCTGTCATCGAGCTCACTAATCAAATAACCATGCCCTGCAGTTTCTAAAGGGGGCATTCTAAGTCCACTTTAAGCTTCAGAAAAACAAAGAAAACCAACCTCTAATAACTGTAGTAAGAACCCAGTGTGGTATTATGAGGAGGTGACTGGGAATTATTTCTTTTTTAAAGCCTCTTTTATAAGGATTCCCCATCAGCCTTTAATTAGCATGCCAGTTCCTATTCAGAGGTTCCTGATCACTTACAGCCCAGTTCAGCATTCACTGAAGGCAACAACACAGACTCCCTTGAACCCTGTGGGGTCTATAGGAGAGCTTAGGGCCATGCAGGGAACTCTCTAGTACCAACACAAAGTTAATTGAGCCTTTGATGCCCAGCTCTGGGTGTCAGCCTTTGGAAGAGTTTACCTACGGAAGATCAGAAGAAAAGCTGGACTTCCAGATTTGGGGCTATGTAAATGCATCATCTGTACTCAGCAGGTATAGCACTAATTTGTCTTTTGCTGTAGAGGACACCGAGATGATCTATCAACTTATTCTGTTTAACTATTTACACATATTTTAAATCTCTGCTTACATAAAACTACAATTATTATTTTAGAATAGAGCATCTGCCAACATATATACAGTATTCTGCTAAAGGCAGATACATACCGCAAGGTGTATGTAAGATCATTAGCTAGCTATGACAGGCAATTTACTGTGATTTATCTTTCAGGATCATCTCATTCACAAGGAAAATTGAGTGTCAGCCCCATCCATAACCTATACATACCGTCTAGCTACTTGAAAATGATAATAGGTTAAAGGATGCAGCAGACAACTCTCCAACACCAGCCAAAATATTTAACCTGAAACCTTTTGGAACAGAACCTAAAAACATCACTAGCAAAGCCAGAACTCCTACTAACTTGGATTGCCAAGGGCTAATGAACATAGAAAACTCTTTACCTAGCTGGGAGAGTGTTGCTCAGTCATTTCAGTACAGATCCAAGAAATTTGCTTCTTATGGTTTTGTTTTTGTTTGAGCCAGATACAAATTAATGCTAAATTAAGAGCTGCGGTTCAAAATGATTCAAAGAAATGCAAGAACAAAGGTCAAAACTTAGATCTCTACCCTGCAGGTGCATGTCCTGAGCACACAGCTAAATAGGGCCATCCACCTTCTGGTGGCAACAAAACCAGGAGTGAAATACTTGCAGTCTGATCCACGTACTTACTTACATACCACCTCCTCCCTCAGCAGACCCTACTCAGCCAGAATACCAGGCCCCGGGCTTCACTATAATGCCAGAGTGGATCTGTCCTTCAGTGATTCCACTAGAAACAAAACCATACTGAAGTACAACGCAGCCACTTCTGCCACTTACAATGATGGACGATGAATCAATCCATCGGGAGCTACCACATTATACAAAACATCTCAAACAGCTATTCCTCCTTACCCTCCCATCTCCTTTAAAAAATATATATTATAAAAAAAACCCAAACAACAACAACAAAACAAATTTAAAAAAAAAAAAAAAAAAAAAAAAAAAAA
>NDXB01020980.1:169589-260075 GCA_002631895.1 Agapornis roseicollis
GCTTTTCCCCCCCCCCCCCCATTCTTCGTACTGGGGGGTCAAAATGCCTAATATGTGGGTCTTAGTAGCCTTTGATCACTTTCACAGACCATTGAAAAGCAGGAGAAAATGCAAAAGATGTCATTGAAATGCTACAAGCCTTGTTGTCAAGATTTTTATGGTGCTTTTCATCAAAATGTAGAAAACTGAAAGCTTCCAGCTGGCTCTCCTTACAGGTAATAATTTAATAGCTAACAGCTTTCCTCACAAAGCTGCTGGAACCTGCTCGAGCCATGGAAGCTGATGGGAAAACCCAGACCCATGCTCTTCAGTAAATGCTTCTGAGTTTTTTTAATCCTGCTGCTCCATAAGCTTTCAAAAACTAAATGATGCTGTGAAAACAAGGAGTGACTAAAGGAAAAGTAAGTGACAGGGAATAAAGTGGAAGGGCTTGCCTTTCAAAATCAGCTCCAAGGGCTGCGGAGGCGAGCGCATCTTCACTACAGCAGCACAGGGGTGAATCCATTGAAACCAATGCAAAACTCAGCTCGGGGGCTGCAGCAAGAGCTCCACAGTGGTTTATGTCAACCACACACCTGCCCCCAGATGATTCTCAGCAAAGCAACTGTGATGATGTTGAGGACCAAGTGTTGGCTTGAGGATCAAGAGACCATCAGGGTCCTCCATGTAATTTCAGCCAAGTCATTATTTCTCTGCATTTCAGTTCTCCATTTCTAAAATGTGGTGAATAATGCAATGAGACTTTTTCTTCTGCTGAGCAATGCTCCAATACCAATTACCAGTTTTGCCATGGACTTCTGCCCCATTAGAAGTCACTTCAGCATAGCTCTGAAAAAGAAGCTTTTGGGGCTGCTGTGAGCCTGGTGGGCAGCCCCTTTCCCTCCTGTTTTCATCAACAAGACATAAGGAGCACATACCTGCCTACCCTGAGACACAAGGCCAGCTACCTTGGAAATGACCAGCGGTGCCAACAGTCACCTACTCAAGACCCATATGTCCCTCCAGGTATTTGCTTATTCCCCTTGCGCCTCAGTTCTCCCCTTGTGTGCTGGAGATAATAGAGCTGCCCTGTCTCACAAGGACCCAGGGAGGGGAGCATCCTTCCTCATTGTTTGTCAGTAACATGATTTGATAGGTTAGTGATGGGCTCAGCCTCTTTTCAGCAAGTTATTTAAAAGTTTTAGCCCCTATAGATGCATGAGCACTTGCATGTGTGTGAGAATTATTATTCAAAACAACCATAATGCAGATGTGTGAATTCTGGTTTAAATGGTATTTTTCTCCTCTTTTAAATACTTGTATAAGGTCAAGGTATTCTAGGAGTTCACTCCCAAAAAGCTTGTATTACGTACTCACATAAATAGTAGCTCCTCACAGCATAAGCTCCAGATCTATTTATACACAGCAAATTCAAAAAGGCATATCTAACACACACTGTCCCTTGGACAGCTATGAACACCACAGAGCAGCAGACCCCTGCATCTGCTTTCTTGCCTTTAGACTGAACCCTCTCTTCTCTACTCGCATAAGGGGGCACTTTGAAGGCAAACTGGATCAAATCCCAATATACTTTGAAGAGGACAAAAGCAGACCTTTGTTCACTTAACTGTGCATTGGACAATCTAAAAAGCATATAAGCACTAATCTGTTCATTATTCCATCTCCTCCTCTTTGCTACAATAAAGGACTGTTTTATGCTTATATGCATCCATAAAGAGACCCATAAAGAAAATAATGAACATCCTTGAATATCTTCAGAGCATACTTTATTAATTTTAACAGGGACACAACATACTGTATCCTTTGTATTTCACTGAGATAAAAGCCTATAGATTAATTCCTATTAAAACAGTTGGTATTTTCAGGACATGCAGATGTAATTTATGGAGAGGCACAATACTCATAATAGCTCAAAGGCCACAGAAACTGTAGATCTGTGTCTGTTACTGTAGTTGTACAGGCATTCATTGTACAGAGAGCAGTTGAAAAGGCAGAGTATGTAATCTGAATACTAAATTTGTGAATAGTTTCTCACTTGGGCTGGTTAGGCTTTTCAAGAGCAGCGGATGCTTTGTAGGGGACTCTGTAAAACATTCTGCTGATCTATCACATGCTTTGCTGTATTTTCTTCTCTTATCTTTACTGTTAGAGCTTCATTCATCAAGAAGCAATATTTGATTCTTAAAAGGGCACCAGCTCCCTGCTCTGTACACTCCACCTGAATTCAGTGTGCTCTGTGTGAGACACTTCACAACAAATACTTCTTCCTTATTCTGTGGAGAACTTCAAGTGTATGTAACCCAGAAGTATACAAGAAACAAGGATCCTTTCCTTTGCCCCCGTGTATTCCAATTGCTATATCCAAGTTACTTGGAAAATAGTATTATATTTCCTGTTTTATTATCAACAGTAAAAGTGTACAGGTTTTATCTTCTATTATGGAGATATAAATGTATATGGTTATAGCATTTATGAGAAAGGGCAATTCTGAAGTGTCCTAACAAAATTTAACTATGACACAAGCTACTAACAGAGAAGCCTTGAGCTTGGGATCATTTTTATTCTTTGCTTGTACAGCACCTAGCACAATGAGGATTTATGCATGACCTAGCTTCCTGCTTAGTACTTCAACAAAAATGAGAATTAACTCTTGCTTTGCTTACGTCTGGAAATCACAAATACCAACAGAATTACATACATCCAATACCAAACAGGACAACAGAGTATTACGAAGTTCATGAAGCAGCTGATAAAAAAGTGTGCTGGATCTGTTTAAATTGCTAGAGCTGCTAGAGGCATTTAGGCAGATAGGCAGTTGTTTCTTTTATTTAATAAAATTAGAGGTGTCAGTTATGTTGAGTATTGCAAAGTACCACTGAACACCTGAATATTTGCTGGGAGTGGAATCCTCCCATTTCTCTATGACAGGAAGAACATGATGATTGAATCTTAGAATGTCAAAAGCTGCCATTTGGGTTTGAAGGGGCTTCTACCATACTGAAGTCTTCTACCAAATAGGGCTGCAAACATCATGGGAGCAGGTCTTATAAGGCTTCTGACACTTCCCTTTTGGGTTCAACCTGATACACTACAGCTGTATTCAGAGTTCTCATCCTGGGTGAAATATAGAATAGATAAGGCCACCCTATACATTTATTTCTGAGCTTAAAAAGAGTTCTCACTACTGCCTCCTGAAGCTTGACAAATAATTGAGGAATAAGGACATTTCCTATTTGAATCCAACCTACCTGTAAGTGCACAGCAGGAGCCTGTGGCTCCCTGGAGGCTAAGAGCCACAGAGGTTCCCCAGGCTAGCATGGCAGGAACCTCACCACCTAGGTGAGGTTCCCACAACCCCCAGAAAGGGAGTAGAGCAGGCCAGAGATGACAGCCAGGTCTCACCAAGAACCCTGACACTCATGCAAGCCTGCAGCAACGAGGCAGGTTGGATGCCAAGCCAAGAAGTCAATCTACAGGACAAAATCAGCAAGGTCCATGGCTAGAAAGAAGCACAATTTCTGCCAAGTGGAAGACCAGCATGTCCCAAACCTAGAGCCATTCTAGGGCTGGTCTTAAATGGGCTGCTTGGCCAATGATGGGAGTGTGTGTGCAGGCCCCAGCTGAGGCTGATCAGGGTCGTTAAAGTCTTTAGGTGCTTTCAGGGTCCTTGCACTGCTAAACCAGCTTCAACTCTGAATAACTATGGATAGGAGTTTTCAAACACGGAAACAGATAGCTGACCTTAACACGAAATTAGATTGTCTAACCAACTGCCTTGCTCAGCAGAAACTGTTGGGCATCCCACTTCTCCTTTGCTGAAGAGTGATGCTGTAACTGGCATGTTTTAAGCTCACATCTTGCCTTTCCTTTCAGGAGCGTACACATCTCTCTGGAAGTTAATCAGGCTGTTTTCCCTGATTCTACTCGAGTGGTTGTATGATTTCTCTCAGGGTACCAGGGCCTTTTTTCAAAACACCTGAAGGATGTCCTGTTTCTTCTTTACACTCCTCACTTATCATGTTTCCAAAACCACCATCATCCCTGTTCAGCATGCATAGCTACAAAATGTGAGCATGGATTTACTGCTGTGTGCTTTACCCTCTTTAGCCCTTGTCCCTCTTCCTTCACTGCTTTTGCAGCATCATGCTGGTGCTTAGAGGGAGCTAGGAAAAACCTGTGGTGCTGGGTTGAAAACTAGTTGAAGTGGTTGTCAGGGACTAAATAGGTAATGAATCTTTCAGGCTGACAGCTCCTGCAGGCATGTGGCTCTGTAAAAAGCCTGATCCAGAAGACAGGCCCAGCTGTCCCAGGCCAAGGGAGTAGGGCAGGGATTAGTTAGTCCCCTCTGTGCTACTCAGCACAATGCATGGACTCAGAGCGAGCAGTTCAGTGGACAGTACCACACCTACAGTGAGAAGCTGCCGTTCAAACCAGTCTTTTGATCATTGCAGAGACTGTATGACATCAGTCTCATGAGTAATGAAGTCAGAACATAAAAGTATCTGAGAAAATAGGAATGCCTGGCCCTCTCTGTCCAGAAGTGGCACAGCTGAGCCAAAGGCTGATACTGTCATCTCAGAGGTGCAGGACAGCCTAGGGACTAAGCCTAAAACTGTACTGTGGATGATTCACTTTCAGTGCATTGCTTTGGAAAAGGATACTCGTTTCCCCCTCCATTTAAAAGGGGCATTCTGCTACAGGCATCTAGTTCAGCTTCCTATTCCTTGGCTGCTTCTGGACTCCATGGAAAAGACTGATGCTTCCCAATTGCAATTCCAAGCACCAAAATTGAATTTCCACTGGTAGTCACTCTCCAGAGGAGCATTCCTTTCTCCAGTGACTACACAGGGAGGCTGGAGGATTCAGGTGGCTAAATGAGTTACTTCCAGGGGGTGAATACTTCTGTTCATACTTCTGTTCTTCACCTAGACAATAAAGCTGACAGTATTTCTTCTCTGTCAAATGTTTTAAGAAAGGAGGGGCAGGGACTTGGATACAGCTGTGATGGAGGCCCTGTGACCGTGCAGGAGAGAGAAGTTTAAAGAATGGGGGGGCTCTATGCCTCTTTTGTACCTGTAAGCAGTGACACTATACAAGTGTCCTGGGGTTTGACTATGTAAATACAGTCACCTTAAATTAACTGGCCACATAATCACTTTGGAAGTGGAGCCAGGTTAACTTTGATTAACCACAAGCAACAAGTTAGATCATAAAAATAAAACATTAGCATCTTTTTATGCTCTTCTCAGTGTTACACAAAACAGTGTTTGACCACAGCCTTTTAAAGCTGCATGTTAATTCTTATTGCAAAGCATTCCTCTGTCTTGCTCCAGCAGCAGAGCCGAGGGAGTGCTCCACAGCCTTTTTTTTTTGGAGACTGATTCAGTGAGCGGCAGAGGATTTCTTCATTTTCAAAGCTTTATTTATTATTCTTATTCTACTCCAGGAAAGGAATAACATTTCTCTACATCCAGACATTACCCACACATAACTGTGCGAGCAAAGAAAACATAACTTCATTCTTGTGGTTTGAAAATGCCTCCTTTTTCCTGTTTGTTTATTTTTAAGAGGGCGGCGTTTCTATTTTTCAGTCCTCCTTTGGGGATTTAAATCAATGAAGACATCATTCGGTCTCTGTATTAAAAGACAATCTTGTACTCCCAGCTATGCCAATACACTCTCATTTTTTTCTGAGGTCTGGAAGAACAAATGTTACTCACTGTTTATTAGCAACAAGAGGGATTCTTCTAATTAAGATTTTAGGTGGTGGAATGATGGCTAAAGAAGATGTCATTTTATCAGGTATCTTTTCTTCACTGCACAAGCCTGAGCTTATACAATTAATAGGAATAGAAATTCTCCTACTGACTTCAGCTGAAAAGACCCCATCTAAGATGCACAAAAGTAAAAATAAAGATTCCAGTTTTACAGCATTATGAATGAGGACACAAATAGAAAAACCTTTGCAGATATTTTCTTCATCCTTTAATTAAAAATTCTTCTCCAAATTGCTTTTGCTGGTTTATTGTGTCTGTACACTGTTCTTTTCATAACAGAACTTTCCTCATGCTAATGTTTCTTATGAAGCCCTATGGAAGGACCAGGTCTCAGCGTACTCATTGCATTAGAAAGGCAAACATTTTTTTGTAGTGGCCTGCTGCTGGTTTGGCTTTGTCGGGATGGGTTTTAATTCAGCAAGGGTATAATTTTACATTTGCCTCTGTAGTTAAAAATAGCTGTTGAAAACGATCCTTAAAATGGGAAGATGTTTTCCATGGAAATTGTGTCCAAAGTAGCTGTAGGTCTTGAGCATTGCCTTGATCTTAAAAAGTGATTTCTACACTATATTGAGTTGTCTTCATTGACTGACAACAAGCCCATGACCCTCAGCGAGGTTGTCGTAGATGGCTCATGCAAGACTTTTGCACATTTGCACATATGAGCCTTTAAAATAAAGTGTCTGGCTGCCTGTAGATGGTGGCTTCTTCTTTTGTAAGACAAAAAGGCTCTGTTGAAAACCGTCACTTAGTTGTCCTTGCTCTAAAATCAGTTACTGAAAGAGGAGAAACCAAGATGATGACTTCCCTAAGAATTACTATCTGTGGCTGCTCAGATAGAGCTATGAAGAAACCAAATCCCAAACTATGGAGCTGACCTCATATTTCTCCAAGGGAATGTTTTTTTTCCACTGCCTCCTTTAAGAGATAGTTTCTTACTTTAGATAAGGGAAGCTCCATCAGCTGCTTCATAGAGCAAAACTGACACCCACTGGCCACCCCCAGTACTTGAAACATTGTGAGCTATTGAGCAATCCTGCTTCAGGGCAGAGCAGGAGAAAATGAGAAGTGGATCAACCTTCTAGCCCATCTCAGCCCTTCTTCCTTTCTGCTCATGGCCTCAGCTTTGTCACTGCCATGAAGTGGGACGATGCATGACATAACACGCATTCACTCCTAGGGAATCAGTTGTATAAACTCCTTTCACATGACAAATGACAGTGCTCCTACCCCTTTCTGTAGGAAGATGGACCAGCTTTACTGACCCATTTTTGCCCTGAAATTCAAGAAGACTTTTCATTTGCTCAGTCTCGGGCTTGCTGTGCCCATGGTCCACCACACTGCCCTGCAACAGCTGTTTGCAAGCAGCCATCCACGCACTGGTTGCCACTCAGCCACACTTACTCCGTGCTGCTCCAGTGGCGGTCTGCCTCCTCTGTGTCCCAGATTTCTCTGTGGTATCCTTGAGCCTTTTCACACTCACCTCCAATTGCTGGAGCTTTATTTAGGCTCCCAAAGATAGTATTTCCTACTTTGCCTGTGTGTTGTGTGAAGGAGTGTCCCTTTCTGCCACCCTGCCACAGCACAGGCCAGAATTAAGTTGGCATTTATACATTTAATTTTCAATCTCACTGCATGCTCATATCTGATTTGCTGTCCACTTAGGCACTTCCAACACAATTGCCTTGTAAGTAGCTCCTACTGACCAAATATCTTTGGTTTGGATTGTATTTATCTCCTCATGGAGAACTTCAGTCTTCCCTGACATTCAATCTAATTCCTTCGCTTTCTCCACATGTCATATATCCTCATGTACTACTCTGTGGTATTATTCCTTTCTCCAGTCTGGTCTTTGAAACTCTCCTCCACTCTCTTATGTGTTACTAATTTCATATAGTACAGTATATTCTGCATGGAACATGTCACTGTGCTGAAGGGTACATTATTATATTTTATGTAACCAGTGTGCCCTTTTATGCCTGTGTGATCAGTTTGCACTTTAGCTATTTGAAACATCCCAGTAGTACATTATTCAAAATCTAAAGCATGGTATCTCTAAAGCACTGTCCTGTTTCTTATTGCAGTTTCCAGACAGTATAGAGTAACGTCTGTTGTTAAACAGGGAAGAACATTTCTTAACACTGAACAGCTTCATCCATGCACATTCTCCTTGTGTGTGCTACTGCCTAAGCTGGCTCAGCCTTAGGGGAAAAAAGAAACCAGGGTAAACGGGGCTTTCCCTGTCTGAACACTCATACATTCAGGTTGTCTCGCAAGAGTTTTCAAGAACAGGCAAGCTAATCTAATATTTTAAATGACTATTGTTTTGAGACCCCCCTCCCAGAAATGAATAATCTGACTTCACTGTAGATGCCCCATCCCTGGAGACATTCAAGTCCAGGCTGGAGGTGGTTTTGGGCAAACCCAATCTAGTTGAAAATGTTCCTGTTTATTGCAGGGGGCATGGACTAGGTGACTTTTGGGGGTCTCTTCCAACCCAAACCATCCTATAGAATTATAGAATCATAGAATAGTTAGGGTTGGAAAGGACCTTAAGATCACTGAGTTCCAACCCCCCTGCCATAAGCAGGGACACCTCACACTAAACCATGCCACCCAAGTCCTCCTTTTATTTAGCTTCTCCAGGTGAGCAAACCATCACTATGCATTGCTTTAGCAGAACTTGATGAAGTTATAAGATTATTTGATGATGTTTAATAGCTGGTTAACTAATGAGTTGAGGGCTACATGTGAGAGCAGCCTCCTTCTTCCATCTCACTTTAGTTTCTAGTCTTGCCTGAATTACAGTCTCTCCCAAACTACAATGTGCAGTCTCATGGGCAGAGGATGAGGTGGTTATGTGGAGAATATGAAGCAGATGTCACCATTTCCCAGAGGCAGTGGCTAATGGCAGGATGGAGGGGAGGCACTTTGGCCTTACTGAGGGGTACACCACTCCCTGAGCTTCCTCTTCAGCAAGGGGACACTCTGAACGCTGAACTGAAGCAGCAGATACATCTCCCCTGCCTTCCTTGTGCAGTGATAACGCTATTGAAATAATCCTAAACTGCTGTATACATGCATTTATTGATTTTCCTTGCTTAAAGCTTAGCCATGATTTCAGGCATGTAAAAATCCATTACATCAGAAGGATTTGTCAGTGAATTGCCTTTTATGTTAAAAAGGGAGGGGAAAGAAGAGGTTCAATAAAGAGTCCTGAGATTTTCAGGCTATGCCTTAGATAATCATGGGGATGTGAGAACATGGGTAAGTTCCCACCTCAGTTCATGCCCACAGAAATGATGTGCTTTCTCTGCTGCCTTCGGTTTGAATATTCTTTTCCTTATTCAGATTAGATTTGTCTCTACATAGTGGCAGTCCTGGGGGAGAAAATTGTTTATACAGATGTTGTTTAATTTTCAAATTTCACTTTTCAAAGCAATTGCTGCAAAAGGACTCACCCCATCCCCCTCCTGAGGATTTGCTTATTCCAGGTCTGCATAGAAGGATAATTTGCTCCAGCTCTCAGCATGGGGGCACAAGAAGAGGCTGTATGTTTGCAGAGGCACAGGACTCATTTTGATCATCCAATTTCATGGACATGTTTGAACACAGCATCCCTGTTCTCCTCTATGCTGTCAGGTCATCATCCTGAAAGACCTGTCCTGTTTGGATGCAAGTTAAAGCAGGGTGTCTCTGCTTTGCAAGACCACATTAAGGATATGGTGCTTATGTACAACCCTGATCTTATTAATGATTAACTGTTTAAAACCAGACATCACATCCACCCTACTGCATCCTGGTGAGACCTCTTCACTGTGGCAGTATCTTAGTACTCGTGTTCCCATCATCTTTCCATTTAAATCAGGAAGTTGAACTAGATGAGCTTCAGATGTGTTCCTTCCAATCTAAATTACTCCACACACACACATTAACAGTAACACTGCTTAATATTTTCTGAAAGAGTCTCCCATGACCATCACAGAACACAAAATTTCAAAGATGTTATAATCCATATATGCAAGAAGCAAGGACAGAGAAAGGGCAACATATGGTGCAGAAAAAGAGTTGGTTTCTAGTGATCTAATGATCTTTTGCAGGATCATGGCTATCAGGGTAAGGCTTCAAGGGAAATTGTGTACTCATCCCAATCTTTTGCCCTTTGTGCATATTTAAAATCCACAGCCACTTTCCAGCCTTTCAATGACTCTTCTGCTTTGGGTTTTTATTTTCATATCATTTTTCAAGTTATTTGAAAAATAAATACACTGATCAAAGGGCTTCCTGGAATTGTAGCTTGCTTTCTACCTTTTCATACATAATGGAAGTACACAGATGAAGGCATAGTAAAGGCGTGTGGCTGCACTATTTATTGCTTTCCTCTGGGGCGCCATTTATCTTACAACTACTACAGTTTGCTTTGGGAAACGTGTCTGATCGTAACACTTGCAAATGCACATTTCCAAAGCCGGCTCTGATAATTTATGCACTCACGCTTCCAGATCACACATCCTTTTTAAAGCTTCCCTTTTCGCAATGTTTTCACTAAAACAAAGGAGGGGGAATAAAGCCCACCTGTGATATACCTACATGGGAACCTACAAGACGAAGAAGCTCTCTATATCACATTAGTCCTTTTGGGCCACAACCTACACCATGCATACTAACATCGGACAAATAGGGAGAATTTAGGAGAAATTAAGGGTGCCCAGAGAAGCTGTGGCTGCCCCATCCCTGGCAGTGTTCAAGGCCAGGTTGGAGGGGACTTGGAGCAACCTTCTCTAGTGGAAGGGGTCCACTGGAACTGGATGAGCTTTAAGGTCCCTTCCAACTCAAACCATTCCATGATTCCAAATTTGCTAAGATCATTATTTCAGAGTAGGAAAACAGGAAAAAAACCTAGCTCTGCAGGTATATTGTACCTGGAGACTGTCCTTTACAATTTCCCTCAGCAGATCCCAGAATGTGCAATTTAATGGAAAGGTTTCCAACAAACCCCCAAACTGTTGGGCTTTTCCTTCCCTTACACTTTCATATCTGCCAGTCACCTGGAAAAATGCCCACCCTAAATTTAAATTTCCTACTTTTGGAAACCTAATTCTGGATTTGGAGTCTTCCGTTTGCTCAAAAGAAAGAAACCAATGTGGTGAATGGAAATTATTTCGCTACAATTTTACTTTCTTTAAAATTCAAGTTTGCTGTTAAAAAGAAATTTGATTTTCAGCCTTCTGCAATCTTTATTCTTGCTTTCTTCTATGCTTTCAGTCCATAGCTGCTGGCACAGCAATGGACTGAAGAGAGGACAGAAACAAGTCTCCAGCAGAAGCTATGTGAAAGGAAAACACATGGAGAATAACAAAGGAATAATATTATTTGCCTTATTCTAATCAAGTTTCCAACATCCACCATCTTTAACAAATGAAACCAAGGCCACAGTCACTAATACCAGGGTGCTCCAGGTTATTTTCTCTCTGTGCATTTTAACGCTCACACTAACTGAGGTTCACATTGCTGAGCACGAGCAGTTCCCAACAAACAGCCCTTGCACAAAAGACACTGTAGTATTTCTGGCCACTTTTATGTTTGCCAGTAAGAAAACCCAAGTGATATGATATCTCCTATTCCTACATATGCCTACTTGTGTTAGGGCATTGTAAGCCAATTCTGGCATGGCAAAAGCCATGTGATCATATTGTGTTAGCAGGCCAGGTGATCCTATTTTGTCTAACATCAGCTACTTCTCAGCAAGTGAACCTTATGGAAAGCAGGGTCACAGGCGCCTCTCACAAAACCAGAATTAGGGAGACTGTGTGCTCTTCTTCAGTCCAAAAACCTTCTCTGGCAAAAGGTTTTAGACCAAGTGAGCAAGAGGTAATGTAACCAACAACCCCCAAAACTTTCCACTACACTTGAACTTTCTTTGTTTTCTCCTGTGGTGAAAGGCAGATGAGTTTGATGTTTGTTACCAGTTTTTCCCATTGTCATTGCACAGAGTTAATGTAACTGCCATGCTGTAGTAATACACATCTGCTCTTTGAAACACACCGGTGAATGTCAGTTAGGCAGTATTTATGCTTCTCGTGGCATCAGAGTAATTAACATCCCCTTCGTTTTAAGTATGTGATGAAACAATACATTAAAAGTCTCCGCAGAGCATACCAGGAAGGGTTGAAACAGTGGGGAAAAAAAAAGTCATAAAGATCAGGGCTGCATTTCACCACCTCACTTCAGGTACAGTAAAGTTTAAACGCAGGGCAAAATCCCACTAATGGGGGTTAAGCAAGAGGTGCCCAGGCTATGCGCCAGCACAGAGGTGAGGATGGAGGAGCATCCTTTACTGAGGCTCTGGATTAGAGTCACCTGAATTACTCAGATTCCCTTTTGTTCTTCGTTTGTCCATCCTAAAGCTTCTCTGGTTTTATTCATACAGCGTTCAGTTTCATTAAATGTTTATGACCCTATTACACGGTACAGTTTTAGATTACTGTAATAAAAGGGAGTTGATAAAACTTCATTATCTGTGGTGGTGGAGGAAGAATAAAACCTTACACCTTCAGGTTTGTCCACAACACTGGCTGCAGTAACCTCTTTAAAAGCCAAAGTGCACACATGCACAAAACCCCTCTGAAAACCTGAATTCACTGTTACCGGAGTCAGTGTCACAATGGCACTGCTGGAACTCGGGACATCAAGCATATAGAGAAAACTTTACTAAAGCCACAATTTCTTTGCCACTGCATTTATTATTTTGGAGCAACACCTTTTGTTCCCTGTGTTACCGGGGTGGGAAGTATACGATGGTTAAAGCACAGGAGCATCACCTCAGCAAGGACAAAGCTATACTTGAGCTGGAGTGTGGAGCTCAGAAATTTCTGTGATCTTTTCCTTTAAAAACTAAATTGCTGGCACTTCAATCATGATCAGAAGGAAGAGAGTATTTGTTTCAAAGGCACAGAACAAAGGCTTTAAAATTAAACTCTGCCCATCTTCAGCTTCTTAGTGAATGCAGGAGTAAGAAAGATTTTAAGATCTGCAGAGGTGTTTTAATTCCTCTGTGTTACACAGGTAAAATCTCCTTGCCTCCCTCTTGCCAGGTGTGCCAGAAAAGACATTTGATGAAATCCAGTCCTCAGGTTTGAGTTTTATAAAAAGCAAGGAAGCAAAGTTGCACTAACAGCCCTTCAAATTACTCCCCTTTTCCCTCCCATGGCATTTAAAGAGTCTGATGTTGTTCAGAAGATGAATTTGGCTGTGCCGTGCAGTACTGATGCTCGATCACCTACTGTTCAACCAAAATAGAAGCTACCTGACATGTACCACATGTTCCCGTGGTCTGGGGGAGCCCACGGTGGGGATCTGAGATGCACAGCCCAAAATGCCTGCAGGGTTCTGGCTCTGACATTCCAGAGGGGAAATTTGAGCACTGTGGCACTGAAGAGGCACATCTAATGGCTGACAGGGAGGAGGGAGGAATCTCGTGCTGTCAAGGTTTGGGAAGGGTTTCTGTGGGGCAAACCTGTTGTCCAGATTCCAAAGCAGCTCTGCCCAAGACCGGTCTGAGAGGCGCATATTGCACACTGGCTGAAAACTGGTCTCAAAGGGTCCTTTGAAAGTAGAGGGCTGGGTAAGGACCAGGGGCAACAGCCTGACTGCAAAGGGCTGGAAAATCCCCTCTTCACCCCTCTGAGCCCCCATGTATTTCTTGTGCTTCCTTTATTTCTCACTCTTTCCACCCCACAAAGTTCTCTCACAAGAAAGAACCATCTGCGTTTGAGAGCAGGGCAAGCTGTGGCCCCACTCACCAGCTGTGGGTTCCAGATCTGTTGGTGGAGAGCAGATATACAGGGAAAAGGTGAGGAGATGTGAGAGATGTGGCAGGAGGTGGCACTGCATGGGAAATCTCAGGTTTTATACCTGAGACAGGCAGAAGGAGGACACAGCCCCTTCCTTACTCATGGCCCCATGGCTGTTGTGGTGGCATTGCATCTGCTTGGAGAGCCTCAGCCACGTCTCTGCAATGTGCTGGGGGAATGATAGGGCCTCAGTGCAGTTCTCCTAGATTTAATGCTGGTTTAATTGCATTTTGACTAGCAGCACTTTGCATCACTGCGACTGAGGAGAGCTGCTTCTCCCTTCACCCACCTGAAAATGCACCTGCAGTTTATGGTCATAGAATCATAGAATCACAGAATCATAGAATAGTCAGGGTTGGAAAGGACCTTAAGATCATCCAGTTCCAATCCCCTGCCATGGGCAGGGACACCTCACACTAAACCATGTCACCAAGGCTCTGTCCAACCTGGCCTTGAACACTGCCAGGGATGGGGCACTCACAACCTCCCTGGCCAACCCATTCCAGTGCCTCACCACCCTAATAGGAAAGAATTTCTTCCTTAGATCCAATCTAAACCTCTCCTGTTTCAGTTTGAACCTGTTACCCCTTGTCCTGTCACTACAGTCCCTAATGAAGAGTCCCTCCTCAGCATCCCTATAGGCCCCATTCAGATACTGGGAGGCTGCTATCAGATCTCTACGCAGCCTTCTCTTCTCCAGGCTCAACAGCCCCAACTTTCCCAGCCTGTCTTCGTATGGGAGATGCTCCAGTCCCCTGATCATCCTCGTGGCCTCCTCTGCACTTGTTCCAACAGCTCCATGTCCTTTTGATGTTGAGGACACCACAACTGCACACAATGCTCCAGGTGAGGTCTCACGAGAGCAGAGTAGAGGGGCAGGATCACCTCCTTGGACCTGCTGGTCACGCTCCTTGGGATGCAGCCCAGGATACGGTTGCTTTCTGGGCTGCAAGCGCACACTGCAGCCGGCTCATGTTCATTTTCTCATCGACCACCACCCCCAAGTCCTTCTCCTCAGGGCTGCTCTGAATCTCTTCTCTGCCCAACCTGTAGCTGTGCCTGGAATTGCTCCCACCCAGCTGTAGGACCTTGCACTTGGCATGGTTAAACTGCATGAGGTTGGCATCAGCCCAGCTCACAAGCGTGTCAAGGTCCCTCTGGATGGCATTCCTTCCCTCCAAGGTATCCAAGTCCTGCCACTCCACTTTGGCATTTCAGCTGGAAGCACAAGGGCTAGGAAAATCTCTCATTTTAAGTGCTCTTCACATAGGCAGAAATGTTGTGAGATTCGGCAGAATCAGGAGCTTCCCAACTGTCCCATTTTTTTTTTGCAGATGCTAAGAGGGAAACCGGGAGCATTCCTGATTTTGAAATGCCTAATAACAAACTTCTTGCACACAGGACCATAAACGTGCAAAGCCTGGACACAGGATCATGTGTGCACTAGAGCCAGCAGCTCTGTTTGATAGAACCAAAGCAGGTCCAGGCTTTGGCTCTCCTAGCTGACACACATAAAGATGTCCCACTGGGGCATCTGGTGCTAGAAATGCATCATGTCAGCAAGGAAACTCTTCTTCCTAACTGTGAAAAAGATCAGGAGGTGGAAAGAGGAGGCTGGGTGCAAAAGAGAGATGTTTAAATGGCCTTTGAGTAAGAACTGTTGGGAGCAACCATCTCCTGGTTGCTTCTCAATGGTTGGAAGCAACTACCTCCTGTCTAACCTCAGGTATACTTCATACATAAAATGTCAGTTCAGTGTCTTGGATGGAAATTGCTCAACATGAAAGAGGCAGTTTCATATAGATGTCATTAGGATTCAGGGTTTCTGCCCACATGCAAGAGAGTGGAAAGCTGCTTTTAAGATGTTGGAGCAGCCCCGTTTGATACATTAGTTTGTGGGATGGATTATGCCTCCAAGGGTTTAACTCAGGTTTTAACTTAGTGTGGCTTGAGGCCCAGGGGGTTCAGTGAGTATCTGCCAAGGCTCCTCAAAGGTAAAAATGAAGTTGGTGCCTATTAGTCAGAAACCACCACAAAGCTGCGGAGCCAGAGGATGCTGAAGCCCTGGGTGTGCTATTTAACACCTGCCAGCTTTCAGCGCAACCGTATCCTATGATGCTGTTTCCACTTGCATTTGTGGTTAGCAAAACCAAGCCCCAAATCTTCAGCAATTAACACTCCTTCTGTAAGGTTTCTGCTGAAAAGGAGCATTGCTACTTGTCCAAATCTCAGTGAGGAAAACACAGGTTGAATGCTTGAACTGGATTATCTTATGGAGGCTTTGGTCTGAGGAAAGACAGACGCAGCTCAGTGATGGGGAGAAGGGGGCCAGGGAGATGAAAACATGGCATAAGAAAAGGAGAATGCTGAGAGCACATCGTCTCCACAGAGTAAAAATCTTTCTGGATACTCAAAATTCCTGTGAAAATCCAAAGCCATAGGGATAAAGCAGCACCTTCTTCTTAGCTTCTCTTAAAATACCCTCCAGCTTGTGATCATTTAAAGGGGGGGATTTATTCACTAAAGCAGCCTCCTGCCTGAAGCCCTGCCTGCTCCATCCAGTTTTGGCTCCTGTAGCCCAGTTCATATGCAGGCAAGAAGCCCCATCCTTCAGCTTGTCCTTTGTGCAGCAGGATGGCTTAGAAATACATGGCATGGGTCTGCTCTTGAAGCATGGGGCAGAGCCGTGAG
Organism: Agapornis roseicollis; assembly: GCA_002631895.1. NCBI lineage: Eukaryota > Metazoa > Chordata > Aves > Psittaciformes > Psittacidae > Agapornis > Agapornis roseicollis. The sequence continues at coordinate 185,911 of NDXB01020980.1, forward strand.
CAAGCTCTGGATGGGAAAAACCTCAGCTTGCTGCTCTGGCTCCTGCTAGGTCAGGGTGCAGGAGACTGGGAACAATCTGCTGGAGAGAAGGGGTCTCTTTGCACCCCTGCCCAGGGAGCAGGGGAGCTGTCAACAAGCTGCTGCTGCATATGTGGGTCCCTTCTGGCTCCTTTCCTTGTCTGTGCCCCAGAGCAATACAGACTACATGAGCATAAGCTCCTTAAAAAGCTTTGGAAGCAGACACATTTTTAAACTGGCTGTCCCATGGGCATTCTTTAACAGGAGAAACTAGAGGAATCAGGCACTTCGGAGCAGAAGCAAATATTTATGTATGAGCTGCATTGATTAAATTCCCTTTCATGGTTGACCTCTTTTTTTTAATTATTATTTTAAGGGGTTAAATAGCTTAGAAACAAACCCTCTTGGGATGAGCATTTCAGGCTGCTCTAGACCAGGCATCCCCAGTAATCCTGCTGTTTTAACTGCAAACACAGCTCCTTGCAGACTTGTTCCCCACAAAACACCTCAGACTTCCTTAGTGGGAAGCCCTGGCTTTGCCTTGCTGTTAAATCAACAGAATAAAATGAGGGGGGAGACAACAGCAGAGGCCACGAAGATGCTCTGAGGGCTGAAGCACCTCTGCTACAGAAACAGGCTGAGAGAGCTGGGCTTGTTCAGCCTGGAGACGAGAAGGTGAGGCGCTGGCACAGGGTGCCCAGAGAAGCCGTGGCTGCCCCATCCCTGGCAGTGTTCAAGGCCAGGTTGGACACAGGGGCTTGGAGCACCCTGCTCCAGTGGAAGGGGTCCCTGCCATGGCAGGGGTTGGAGCTGGGTGAGCTTTACGGTCCCTTCCAATACAAAGCATCGATTCTGTGACAGTACCCCGCAGTGTCAGCCCGGGAACTGCAGGGCCATTCAGGAATGGCATGTCCATCCTTGGTTGTTAGTAGAGGCAGGAAGGGAGAGGATGAGTAACAACATGGGGGGAAGGAATATCTATGCACAGGGCTCACAGCAGCTGAGTCTATCCCCTTCCCCTCTCCAAAAATGAGAGGGCTTGGACAAGACACCCAGATGATCGAGAAGAAGTGGAAGTAAATAAAACACATCAGCTAAGCAAAAACTCACACACAAGCTCCTGTATGGGTAGGCTTTTCAAGGACTGGTGTGTTAGAAGTGATGCAAAGGTCTAAAGTTAATCTCCAGTGTGACTGTGCTGCCTGAATTAAACCGATGCATCTCCACAGTTGCTGTGGGACATGCTGGTGCTGCAGGGCAATGGCTGCATGGCTGATATCCATATACTGTCAGTGTGGGCAGTAATATGTATTTACATAAGGCCTTCCTGCTGGAATGAACTATTGGCATAAAGAAACCAAAGCACTGGATGAGGTCAGTGATGGACAGATACAGATACCTTAGGCCTGCTTTGACTCCCAAGCACAATTGGTAATCTCCAAGGTATTCTGATGGTGGCATCTGAACTTCATCAGCTGCACCTGGCTGACCCAGCAGCCTGGGACTTGCATACACATCCACATGGGTGCCTATGGAATAATATCTTGACCCGATCCTGGATTTTCCATGGGGTCTCATGCTATCCCATAACCATGGGAGGGTGACTCCAGTGCTGTAATGGAAATGGTTTTTCTCTGTGCTCTGCTTCTGTTATCCCAGCAGCAAGCAGGTGCCATACCTAGACATGACACATGCACAGAAGAAATAAGCCCTGTAATATTCTTGCACAACTAACATTGTAAGTTAGACTGCATTCCTGTCTTTCAGTTGTCAGGAGAGTGTGGAAAGAAGATATTTATCGCATTAGCCCTGCATGATCAAGGAGAAGCCTGGCTGTTTAAGGATGCTTTATTAATGAATGCTAGAGGACATCTACCCCTCCTAATGTACAAGTGGCTCGTTACTGAAAAATGCAGGGAGATAAACAGCCAAGTCCTCTGTCTTCTGTGGCTGTTCAGTAGGTGTGTTACACTTGACATGGGTTATTTATGAGTCTCAGATAGTGCCCAAGGCTAAACCTACCATTGCCATTAAAAAATAAAAGCAGATGTAACCGACAGTGCTCTGCTGCTGGTTTAATAACACGAATGTCTTTCACATGACTTAAAAGGAGCAATCCAAAGTGTATCAAAGTCGAGGATAATTTTTCTATCGACTTCAAAGGGTTTGGGATCAGGCTTAATAACGCAGCTGGTACCTCACCCCCTCCCTCCCAGCCTGCTCCCCCCGCGCCTGCTCTGCCTGGAGGCATATCGATACCTTAGACAAAACCAGTGCTGTGTGTGTGTGACTGCTGCTGCTTGCCCAGGCTGTGCGGATCCTGTGTAACCACTGCTGCAGCATCCCCACCCAGAGCACCCCGTCCTGCCAGCAAGGCCCCATTGCCCCACGAGGGATGCTGCCTGGGGGAGCAGGGAGCTGGAGCACCTACTTCCCTGGCTGACTCTTCCCTAGCACTGCATGGACAGCTTGGGTGAAGCGTTGAGGCAGCTTTCCCACCCTGCTTAGTCCTGGGGGTTGGAATTGGGTCCCTCTCCAAAATGCAAACATGAAGGTGTGCTGCTATAAGGGAAACCCTTCCCTAGGGCTTCACCTGGCTGCTTTTCCCCCCCAGATCCTCATACATCTACTAAATTAAACCCACAAATGGAAAAATCCCAAACTCATTCTTAGATCACACTTTGTGTAATACACGAGACATATTTACATCCACGGCATTCCCGATGGCTCCTTCAATCCTACTACAACCAAAGGGCATTCTTGCCATTAGAAGGCCAATAACAACCCTATAGCCATCCTATGGCAACCTTTTTCACTCCAGCAAAGGGGAACAAAGCAGGCAGGCAGGGTTGGTAGTGTGTAGTTTCCAGACCTTGCCATCACACTGTTTGCTCCCTGTTGCTCCAAGAGGCATGGATTTTTACCAGCCAACCTTAATTTCCAGAGCAAACCATGATACAGAGGCCTCTCAACTGAAGGCTTCAAATTAGAACCCAAGGAGCTGATGGAACCAAGTGTCCCATAACGCCTGCTGTAGCCTGGCTGTGGCAGGGGGCTCTGCTGTGTTCCCCCCCCCAGCCTCTACAGGTCAAAGAAGGCTTGGGAAGGCACCCAAAAGCACCCTGGCCAATGGGGATGCTGCAAATAAGAAGCCAGGCATACGATTAGCCTCACTGGAGACTGCAGGACTAATAACACCAAGTATGCATGTGAAGTCATGGCTGGAATGGAGCCTTTCAAAATAAAGTTAATGGCATTCCAGCTCCTGACAAGCTGTTAGTGTTTTAACCCTGCCAACATGAGGGCCAGCTATATCCTGGGCTGCATCCCCAGAGTGTGAGCAGCAGCTGAGTGAGAGGATGCTCCTCCTCTGCTGTGCTCAGGGGAGAACCCCCTGCAGCCCTGATCCAGCTCTGGGGCACCAACACAGGAGGGATGTGGAGCTGCTGGAGTGAGTCCAGAGGAGGCCATGGAGCTGCTGCGAGGGCTGGAGCAGCTCTGCTCTGGAGCCAGGCTGAGAGAGCTGGGCTGGGGCAGCCTGGGGGAGAGAAGGCTCCTGAAGGGGAGACCTTAGAGCAGCTCCAGTGCCTAAAGGGGCTGCAGGAAACCTGGAGAGGGGCTTGGGACAAGGGCCTGTAGGGACAGGCCAAAGGCAATGGCTTGAACCTGCCAGAACAGGGCAGACTGAGCTGAGCTCTTAGGCAGAAGCTCTTCCCTGTGAGGGTGCTGAGGCGCTGGCACAGGGTGCCCAGAGAAGCTGGGGCTGCCCCATCCCTGGCAGTGTTCAAGGCCAGGTTGAACACAGGGGCTTGGAGCACCCTGCTCCAGTGGAAGGGGTCCCTGCCTGTGGCAGGGGTTGGAACTGGATGAGCTTTAAGGTCCCTTCAACCCAAACCATTCCATGATTTTATGAGGGAAGGTATATNGGGGCTTGGACTGCTCCAGTGGAAGGGGTCCCTGCCTGTGGCAGGGGTTGGAACTGGATGAGCTTTAAGGTCCCTTCAACCCAAACCATTCCATGATTTTATGAGGGAAGGTATATGCAGAGCTGTCCCAAAACAAGAGGATATGAGGTCAAACACCCTGGCCACAGCAAGCTTTCTGGAGTGGGGAGCTACAGCAGGGGAGAAGAGGATCTCAAAGAACATCAGATATCCGACAGCAGGGGCTTCAGCACAAAACTGCTTGTGAAATGAAATGAAAGCGCTTCCCCCTCCTTCCCAGCACGTGCTCACTGCCAACACATTGCGAGCACTCTGGAAAATGCTGCTCATTTGCTCTGCGGTTGCTCATGACAGCTTGACTTGGATGAGAAGAGAGAATTCAAAGAGGATTTTGAAGGTGATGATGAACAACCTATGATTCAACGTTACCTTCCTTTATTACGGTTGTATTTTCCTTATTCCTTTTCTTTCAAAGCAGTGGTACCCAGTCCTCAAGACACTGTCCACATTTCCACGGAGGCAGTCGGTGCTCCTTACCTCCCCCTTTCAGTGCACAAAGGATGACACCAAAATAAGCTTATCTATGACCCTGTGGGCACATCACCCCCCAGGAATGCCTACATGCAGGAAGGATAAGTTTTCCCTTGAACAAGCAGTTTCAGTAGCACCATACTTGGGTGAACCACGCTAGATCTACCCCGCTATGCGAGGTACCAGCCCGGGGATAGTTAAACCAAGCCCTCCCTCCTTAAAACAAGAGGGCACCTTGCTCCTCGGCACGAAACTCCTGCAGCATGCACAGACACTCATTTTTATGACTATACTTTGTTGTAATGTTACCAGATCTTTTAAAGAGCGTACCACTCTAGCAGAAGCCACTGCCATCTGTGCTTCCCCAATTAGGAATGCAAGCAAATATGTATTTTACAGTAACATCAACAAAATGTAACGCACAAGTGATGTATCTTTGGGTTTGGTTTGGGGGTTTGGTGGTTCTCTTCGTTTTTAAGACACAAATTAGGGAACTAGTCAGTCTTGAAACTGCAGAATTCCCTCGCAGGAAGAAGAATGGGGTTTTGTAACCAAAAGAACCATCCAGGCAGGGCCTCCGATTTTAGTGTTCAAAGAAGAATAAATGGGCTTTAATACCTTTTCTAAATGTATCAGCACTCTGATAACATGCCCCACACTTCTGAAAAGAAGGGACAAGATGTAAAACCTGTTTGCCAAGCTATTCATCAGTGAGCATCCTGTGCGTCACACCTGAAACCTGCCTTCTGGCAGAAGATGGGTCTTGAGTACTTTCCAAACATCTAAGCTTCCCCCCGCTGGCTCAGATTGGTCACCTGTGAGCTGAGCCACTGTAAATCATTGATTTGGGAAGTAAAAGCTTTTGTTTCCCCTATTGCAACAGGGAGATCTGGGCACTCTACCAATATTGCTGGTTATTTCCAGAGGGTCCCTTCCCTTACACAGCTAGGCCATCGCTCCCCCCATCACCCTGCTCCCTGGGGAAAGAAGTGAGAGCTTTCAGAGGGCGGGAGAAGAAGACACCAAGGGAGCAAACCCAACACTGCAGGAGTGGAGAGGTGGAGACACCCAGAGCAGGGCTGGAGAGCCCACCTCTTCGGGGGGACGAGGAGATGCTGTGGGGTGAGGCTGGGTACCACAGGGGGGATGCGGGTATCGCGATGTCTCTCACTGGTGATGCTTATCAGGGTGCAGAGCTGCAGGGAGGGCTTGCTGCAGGCTGGGGAGGTGTTTGAAGTCAGAGGGGAGCCGTTAGAAACCTCCAGCCTGCAGAAACAGTGCTTTGCACTGCGGTCACTTGCCTCTTTCTGCCTTTCTTCTGGGTTTTTTTTGTTTCCATCCAACTGTGCCTTAAACTGTTTCTCCAGAGCATGCACCCCCAAAGGGGAGGGGGGCCAGCCCAAACAATGTGAAAAAGCAACATACTGTCTGTGACTGCCACCAAGGCATCCCTCTCCCTGTCTTGTGCTTAATGCAATAATGAATCTTCCCGTAGGAGCTTTGGTGGTTTAGGGCTTACTGACTAATAATGTAACACAGAATACACACAAAGGCACATTTCTCTCTCTCTCCTCCTCTTCCCCCCTCTCTCCCCAAGTACACATCTGATCAAAAGCCAGGCTGCAATTAAAACACAGCATAGTTTGGGTTTTATTCTTTACCCAGCTCTCCTCTCCCCCCACCGATGCCACTAAACGGTATCTCATCAGCAAACAAAAGCTACAGCAGCATAAGCGGTTTCTTCACAGTGGTAATGATAAAGGTCATAGTTTGTAACTCTGCTTTGTACTTTAGCACTTTGCCCTTTTAAAACGTTTTGAAGTTGAATTACTACGCAAATATCCAAATCACACAGAAGGGTTCTACCTCCTCCTATTCCCTGCCGATGGCAGGGGGTTGGAACTGGATGATCTTAAGGTCCTTCCCAACCCTAACTATTCTGTGATTCTATACGACAAAGGGAGACAAGCACAGGACTTGCCTTGCTCTGCCCAAACTTCCCATTTCCGCATACCCTGATCCCATCTGTAGCTATGCTGCACTCATGTATGTGTCTCCTCCATCAGCTTAACTGTGAATAACTTTTTGTCCAGCAAAGACCTCAGAGGATCCCTACAGGATCCACACAGACCCAGAAATGACACACCTCAATAGTAGAGAACTCTGTCAAGCTGCTGCTTTGTCCAGGTTTTTCAGCAGCTTCAGGCAGAGGTAAGCACAGAAATAAGTCTTTCCATGGCCTCTTCTCCTCCCTATGCTGTAACTTGCTCTCTGTGTGTATATTAACGTACTCAAGGGACTCCTTGACGTACCTGGAGGCTACATACCACCTAAAGGAGCAGAGATAGGGTAATAAACCCCAACTGATCCAAGTGAGGTGAATGCGAGTCAGTGTGAACATCTGCAAGGTCCTCACATCTCACCATGGGGTGCCTGGTGTCAGTTGTGGTATTTGAGAAAATACTTGTGGGACGAGAGCATTAATCCTGTTTTCTGTCTCTTTCTGTGTAAATCCAAGTACAAAACATTGCACTCTATGCGGACATTGCAGAGATCCTCTCCTCAGGCTGCCACTGAGGGACATTCTCACCAGGAACTTCTCTATTGTTATCAGCTTGAAAACTTTCAAACATGAAAGGTAAATAGGTCACCAAATCTTCACTTATACCTAGCCTAGATCTCCCTGTCTCAGTTTGAACCTGTTACCCCTTGTCCTGTCACTGCAGTCCCTAATGAAGAGCCCCTCCCCAGCATCCCTATAGGCCCCCTTCAGATACTGGAAGGCTGCTAGGAGGTCTCCATGCAGCCTTCTCTTCCCCAGGCTGAACAGCCCCAACTCTCAGCCTGTCTGCGTATGGGAGATGCTCCAGCCCCCTGAGCATCCTTGTGGCCTCCCCTGGACTTGCTCCAACAGCTCCGTGTCCTTTTATACCCCTATATGCACAATTAAAATTAATTACATAGATGTACAGATGTCCCTGAGCTTTGCTAATAAAGAACTAATTCCATCTGACCATCATCTTCATTTCTATCCTAAGCACAACATGCAAGATTGGAAATGCCTGTGGTCCACTTCAGTTTATTACTCTAGGCAAACACACACAAACCCAATGTGCTCCACAATTAATTACTCAGAGCTCAGTTAACTTCACAGGGGCTCCACCACAGCCAACAAAACCCTTTTTTCTCCAGTTTAGACCTTGATTTCCCTGTGTGTGTTTGGGAGCCCCTTGCAGGGAGAGGTGGGCAGCAGGCTTTTTGGTGCTCCAGGAGCCAGGCCCAGTAATGGGCAGCCAGCGGGGAGGTCAGGCGAGGGGAATCGCCGCCTTCCCCTCCTCAGCCACCTCTGATCTCAGCTGAAGACAAAATACCAGGCAAGAGGGAGCTTGGGGCTGGCCAAGCGCAGCTGCTCTTATCTCCTTGGGTAGGAGAAGAAAGCTTTGGCACCAAAGAGCAGCTCAACTGAAAGCCTCTTAAGTGCCTCCAGACACAGTTTTGCATGGGAGCCAGCCCAGAGGAACTGCAGCTCTAGAGAAACGCCTTTGCATCTCCTCCCTCGGCTGACTCAGCTCCTGCCCTCCAGACATCACCCTGTTCAGCCAGGACAGTTATAGATGGTGGAGAACAACGTCCGCATGGTTTCCTTTAGCTGTTTCTGTCATGTGCAGCCCATCAGACCTCCTGGAGAGAGCTGCCTCCTCTCCTGGGCTTGCTCGGCACAGGACAGGGAAGCAAGAGGTGCTACCTGCAGCAAAGGAGAGGCCTTAAGGAAAAACTCCCTAATGGCATGGAGACACAGGCATAGACCAGCTGCTCCTGGAGGTTGGGGTGTCCTTGGTATCAGTGCTTCCTAAGGTTGGAGAAACTTCTCAGGAATGACCCAAGCAGCAGCTGCAAGTCTCAGAACAGACCCAGTCCTCTTCAGGACTTCCAGCCAACTCTGCTGCAATTCCCAGGTGCCTTATACCTCACTGGGACTCAGATGCTCCCCTGCAGCACCACAAACGAGGACACTACATTATCCGCAATGGAAATTCATGTGATCCCATTCAGAAGACACTCTCTGCTGCATTCTGTTTATTTTGAATTCAGAGGCTTGTGCTTAGCGACAGGTTGCCAGTGTCCATCTGTGGCTTGTTTTTTGTTTTCATCCATGCTGCACATTTGTGTGACAAGACGTGGGCATATTCAGCGTGGAACAAACCTGCTTGTTTTTCACCTCCAGTCTACCCACAGGGAAGGCTTGGCAGATCCCAAACCTGGCAGCGTTTTCCCCAGAGGCACCTGGAGCAGCTCAGCAGCCCCATCCACCGCTCCAGGCACGCCAGAAGCACCAACAGGCTCTGTCCTGTGCAGGGAGCCTCTTCTGGCCAGAAGCAGAAAATCCCCTAACCCCTGCTGCCCAAAAGAGTTGGGATGGCTTCTCCCTAATATTTCAGCTATGAAAGACATTAGTCCACTACACTCCTCATAACCCCACCGATGGAGCAGAGCTTCACTGCTTACTTAACAGCTAGGTCCACAGGCCAGGACATTTGGCCATTAAACCCAATGAGTCTTCCCCAAGCCTGCAAGATCCCTTAATCAGGAGCTTCACACCCCACGTGCCTCATCCCAGCAGTAACTCAGCAGGCAAAGCACAGGGTTAACATCTGCCAAACCTCACAGGGCTCTTCCCATTGAGTTCCCTACCCTCCCCATGCACCTGAAACTGGGCACCTATTCCTTGGTAGTTAATTCAACATCCTTATTTTATATACTAGCTCCCCCCCCACCCCCCAGCTGAGGCATTCCTAGCATTTAGGAAGCATTTAAATGTACTAATGGCCCATCCTCGACTGCCTCCAGCCGTTTAAACTTCAGGCTGCCCACAGGAGAGAGGATGGGAAGAGCAGGCTGGCTTTTGCAGCAGATTTGAGGATTATCACAGCCTTCTTGAGCAAATTCATAAGTACACATGCATACAATTAACCAACGAGTATGTTTTAGTAACAGAAGAGCCTCCTTTTGCCATTAGTTAAAAGAGAAGAGTTGATTTTTAATGCAAGCTCTTGGGGGGGAGGGGGGATGTGATGGAATAGGAGTGATGCATACTATGCAATTGCAATGACAAAGGAGTTCTGCCTGGTCTCAAAAATAAGAGGTAAAATGATGCTGATATGCCCCTAAAAGCAAGCCAGCTGATGCACAGTGCAGAAGCCTGAATCTTGGTTTTCCTTTCTCTGCTCTCTCTTCTGCAGAGAGGAACCCCCCATTAGGGCACTGAGGGAAAAGCCCTAGGAGAGAATTATCACCCACAGGAACCCAGGGCTGCCTGCTCGCTGCCACACCACATCCCGACCACAGGACAGGGACTTCACCCATCACTCACTCGGAGCTGTGCCCGAGATGCCCTCCTGTGGGTGCCAAGCACTGCACGAGGCACACACTGCTGTCAGATGGCAACGTAGGAGAGCCAGAAATTGTGCCAAGGCTCTGGCTGGAGGGGGAAAGGGAAAAAAAGAGGATAGAAAATAAACCGATCACCCACGCAGAGCAGCCTCTCCTTGCAGGCTCGCCAGCAATGGGAAAGCTTGTTGGTGTGCCCTGAAACAGCACCTGAGCATCCTGAGAATGGCGAAGAGAGGAGCCAGGCAGGCGGCACAGCGATTCGGCTAAGGGAAAACATGGAGAACCTCGGTGGCAGCGCATCTGTGGCAAAGCCCCTTTTGGGCAGCACACCTGGAGGAGGCTGCAGCCGAAGCTGCCGGGAAGGCGGGCAGGAGGAGGGCAGGGAAGCAGCAGATACAAGGTGGGATTTGCAGGATGAGACCAAACATCACAGGAAGCCTGCACAAGTGTTAAGAGCACCGGTATTTTCAGCAGTGCCTGGGAAGTAGGAAAGTGAGTGAGAAGAGGTGAAAGGAGAAACTGTTGATTTTTACAGGATGTCCCTCCCTTGCATGGACAATGGGAGCTGACTGTTGCAGGAACTACATGCAAACTCTGCAAGGATGAAAACTGGCAAAGCCCATGTCTCTGCCCTGAACTTCCATGTAACCCAGAGCAATTCCCTTCCTCCCCAAGTAACCCTGGTTAAGCAGAAAGATCCTCAAGGTAAAAATTTCTTTTGGCATGTAGGAGAGATTCAGGTTAGATACTGGATACCCTCACCTCCCTGTGAGGGTGCTGAGGCGCTGGCACAGGGTGCCCAGAGAAGCTGGGGCTGCCCCATCCCTGGCAGTGTTCAAGGCCAGGTTGGATACAGGGGCTTGGAGCACCCTGCTCCAGTGGAAGAGGTCCCTGCCCATGGCAGGGGTTGGAACTGGGTGAGCTTTGAGGTCCCTTCTAACCCAAACCATTCTGAGATTCTATGTCTACCACCTAGGAGCAGAATCAGGGGGATATCACCCCAGATATAGTATTTCCCATGACATTATAGTGCCTGTCGCTCACCATATGGTCCAAGCTCTAACAGTTTGACCAGAAACACCATTTATTTGTTGGCATACTGATAGCTCCAACCTTTACCATAGAGAGCTGTTCCCTTGAATCTACACACACTGGGAGACTCTGGTGACTTCAGGGGCTCCAACCAAACTCCTCAGAAGGGCAATCAGCCCCATGTGGGTCTGGAGAAGAGTTGTGACCTTGCTAGCACAAGTAAGGCTTCTACCTGGACTGTGACTGGGTTCTGCAGGTGCTCTGCTGCAGAAAGCTGGACACATAGGATTTACAAATAAGAAGAAGAAAAAAAAACCCCAAACTAGCACACACAAGAAATATTATTGCTCTTATTTATACTCAGCTCACTGCTGGAGGACCAAGTTAGGACTCAGGCCATATTGTAACAGACAGACAGCAGCCACCAGCTACACCCAGGACTAAGCTTGCAAAATCCTCACAGGCACACAGGACCAGAGCTCCAAACTCCCCAAAGGATAGCTGCAACAGGACTCACCAAGCAGCTTCACTACCTCACACAGCCAAGAGCTCACACCTCCCCTCCTTCACCCAGGGCACTCTTAAGTGGAGTGCGGGGGCTTTCAAACCAACCATACCCCTTCCTTAACAAACTCCAGACCTCAGGTTGTAGCAATTAAAAGCTGTTAATGTGACTGTCTCCAGCTGCAGCCAGATCCCAAAGCTGCTCCCTTCAGTACCCCAAATGACTTCATAGTTTTTCAGGGGCAAATACCTAACTCCCATTGTTATGGAAAACCCTGGTTCAGTGACACTTTATGGGCTCAAATGCCTGGAATGAAAGCAAACAGATCAGTGGAAACTCCTGGTTTGGGGGCTTGTCTTCAAAACCACCAACAGTTTCTGCAGGATTTGGTTTATAAGTTTTGAATACAAGGGAAAAGCCAAAACCTGGGGGGGTTGGAACCCAAACAAGGGTGAGATGTTGCAGGGCAGCATCCCTCATCTTGAGGTGCTCCTCTAGTCCAGTCCTGTGTTTCCTCTCCCCAGGCTCTTTCAAGCTACATCCTTGCTGTACTGCTGCAGGAGCCCCAGCAGGCCTTAGATATGGTTGCTATTAATGCCCCCTATTCTTACTACAGGATTTTCTTTCGTGGGTTTGTGCTTTCTTTTTGATCTCACTGAGGAGGGAGATACAAATACTTTGGGTGTTCTTGTAATTGCCTGGCTTGCCCAATTTTGTTCAATGCATTAGCATCGCTTGTAACTTCAGACAGTCCTGGGACATCACCTTTTTTCCTAGGTGACCCATTGGAGTTAGAAACCTCTTTTTTTTTTTTGTGAGTAAAAGCCCATGGCAGCAGGGAAGGTAGAAAATGAAAGCTTAGCACTTCAGCTGGGAAAAGTGAGAATGTGGGCCCTTAGCACTGAAACACTGACAAGAGAGGTGGGGATTATAATGGACTATAATGTGTTTTTCTTGCTTTTAATCTCTTTGTGGTTGGCCAGTTATACTTTGGCTTTGTTGTTTTGTTTGGGTTTCCTTTTAATGCCTAGCCTTGACTGTACACATTGGGTTGTTGTAGTGGATGGTAAAAACATGCTACTTATTTTCCTTCTGTGCATACAGTCTGACAGGGGCTATAGCCTGAACCACTCAGCAGCCCTACCAACATGATGTTTTACTTAATACAAGCAGACAGCACTCCTCATTTCAGTACCAATTTAGATGGAACAGCCAACACTTTTCCCCTCCTGATTTTGATACGAGTACCACCAAGCAGCTTGAGATGTTGGAAGCAGCAGTGAGGAGATGTAGAGGCTCACAGTGTTGCTCTGCCAAGGGAAATTCTGGATTAAATCTTAAAGTTTGTGTTTTTTGGCCTAAGGATGGTAGACTAAACTCTGACTTAAGAGTTTCAAACATTATTAACCTTTATCCACAAATAGTACGAACTGAGACAGACCTGCTGCAGGCATTGGGTTTCCATTCCCGCACACTCAGAGCTTTTCCTGCTAAGTTCACAGTGTGAGGACAGGTGGACTTTTTAAAGGCTTTCACCATCCCCAGGAATCCACATTTACATGCAATGAGTTGGCTATTAAAAGTAAGACACCCAACAACATGCTTGTAAACGTCTGCCATCCTGCTTGTGGGAGAAGCAGATGCAAGGATGCATCTCACCCTGACTGGCACTGACGCTGTCCTGGGCATCTCTTACAGTCCTAGCAAATAATAAATAAACCCCCCAAACCTGTGCTCTAGAAATGCCATTCTCAGACAGCAGAAGCTGTGTGTCAGCAGTGTCCCTTCATGCTGCTAAGCAGCATGGTGGGACCTCCAGGACACTTCACTAAGCACTGGGGTACATGTAAAACAATCCCAGTGATGTTATTGAACTGTCTGTAAAGTGCAGGATTGCCCAAGCTCTGCAAGCTTGGGATATCATGTCCCAGGCAAGGCCAGCTCACTTGCTGAAAGGGGTTTTGTTTATTCCTGCCCAAGGAAATGGGAAGCCAACACCAGCTCCTCACAAGGCTCTTGGTCACAGCAGCTGTGTTCTGGCACATTTCAGTTCTGCTTCACCCACCTGAATACCCAGCACTTTGATTACTGCCACATTTGGTTATTTGAAAAACCTGTCCAAGCTGCAGAGATGTGAACAGGGCTTTTGTTCAACACAGATACAACAGTTTAGGGAGAAAAAATGATGCCCTCCCTCCTTTCACCCAACCTGTTCCACTTGTCAGGATGCTCACCCCTCTTATCCCATGCCCAACCCACTATTCTTCAAGTCACACTTCAAAGGCTGTTATTTCTTAGCCCACTCCCAACATTATACATGCTTTGAAGTACCTGGGCCTCATCTTCATCACCAGTGAGGTTGTTATAAATGGAGCCTGAGGAGAGAAAACCCCTTCAATAGCAATTTTGCCTCTGGACTCTCCCCATTTCCCTGCCACACCTTGTTAAATACCTGCAGGAAATTGCCTGCTTCCCTGGGGTCCAGCTCTCCAGTGCCTGACACAAATGCAGAACAAGCATTTAAGTTATTAGTCTATCCTGGCTGTGTTTCCCACCTGCCTGCTCTTGTATCAGGGGCTGCAGGTGGTGTGGGGCAACAAACCTAAGGCCCAGCTCTCACTTCAGACAAGCGGTAGAAGCCTCTTGAGCAGGTAGCCCTGGCTCAGGCCCTGAGTAAAACCCCACTGACACAGACATTAAGTTTCATTCCTGACCTCTGATGTTGCTCTTGTGGGGCTGTTGAATGACAGAACAGTGTTTCAGTGGTAGTAATTCCACAAACATACCTTCTTTTGCCCACAGAAGTAGCACATCCCTCATCCTCCCACACAATGCACTGGCTGATGTAATTAAAACCAAGGCAGACTCAACTCATTTGACATCCGAGCAGCTCAAATTTAAAATATTCTCTTGGAAAAAAGCACTTTGCTGTTAAGCAGCAGCACATATGTTTATGTACGGATAATGAGCCTTGCTGGCAAGGACAATTAAGTCCCCTGTAAGCATCTGTGGTCATTCCCCACGTGCATTTCATAGGGAGGCTGCCTGTAAAACATTTGCCATTCTCTAAGGTGCTTGTACCTTGTACATCCCAGGCATTGGAACAGGTTGCCCAAAGAAGTGGTAAATGCTCCATCCTTGGCAGTGTTCAAGGCCTGGTTGGACACAGCCTTGGGCAACATGGCAGGGGGGCTGGAACTGGATGATCTTAAGGTCTTTTCCAACCCAAACCATTTTGTGATTCTATGATACTTAGCCCTCACAGCTCCTACATTGATTCTATAGAAAATTCTACTCCTTGCCATTTTCCTGATGCATCTTCTTACCTCAAAGGAGGCTGGCATTCATTGCCTAAAGTGTATTTTATTTCTATTGCCCTTTTACATCATGTTTCTGCCTTGGACCTAGTTTTGCATTTAGTTATAAAGTAAGCACAACCTAAAAGCCTGGCTTGTTGAGTACAACGACAATACATCTAGCAGTAATTCCTTTCATCCAGGTTTGTCCAGCTTCTTGATTCAGCCCAAGAATCACATATCCCAGCTGCCAGGGACATAGCTGACAGGGTTTTGTAGGTGTGGAAATTCAGTGAGAGCATGATGGCAGCTGTTTCCTTCTCAAGAATGCCTGGATGGGGCTAGCCCAGCTCAGAGACAAGAAGTCCAAAGCGGAGCAGAGGACATCACCTATCTTCACTGCCCAAAATTACCACATTTCTAGCTATTGAGATTTCCCAGCCTCTGGAAAAAGTGTTAGACTGTACTTGTTCCTAGCATATAAACAGCCCAAATATGATGCTTTTTGCTGGCTCCCTGCAGACACAGTGAGACAGGCAAGGTTCTCCCATACCTGCAGCCCTGCATCCACACTGCAGCAAGGAAACAGCTCTGCAGGAGAAAGGGACCACTGTGCCCAGCTTTCCTGCTGCTCCCAGGGGAACACCGCACCTCTGTTATATTTAGATCAGCAGGATATGTTAGCTGCTTCTGATTTATTTACTACCACTCCCCCTGCAGCTAGATGGAGCCAGTGCAGTACCTGTGTGCACTGGGGCTTCGCTTAAGGCTGGAGCTGCTTCTGACACCTTTCCCACCCAAGGAATTGCTGAACAATTTACCTTCCCAGTTATCCCCACTTGCTCTAACCGCAGCACTACATGAAACAGCTCATCCTGCAAGGATGATGCACAGGCAGAAAGTTTCATACCAGGCTGTATTATCATGACAGGAGCTAACAGGGGAAGGCATTGTCTTAAGAGTCAGCCCTACCTTTGTGGGGCTCATGATTCCCAGGTACCAAGCTACACCCATACCTCACCTGAGCATTTAAAGAATGGCTGAACAGGGCAGTAGCAAAGGAAGCCTTGGGCACATCAGCTCTGTTGCTTTTTCATGTTCCTATATACGCACATGCATTTGGGGCAAAATAAAAAACCCAGCCTGGTCCCCAGGAAAGGGGACCCTTTGGAAAGGGTCTTTTCCCCACTCACAGCTGTACACTTGTGGTGTTAAATACAGGATATTTTCTCAAGGAAGCACACTTAGAAGCAATTATTTAGCTCTGGACTCACCCATCCACTTACCCTTCTCCACCCTTTTCTCCCTGTTATATTTTTGGCACTTCTAAGATGTATCAGATTCTCAACAGAAGAATAATAGTCCTGAACAAGAGGCCTGGAACAGCAAGCAGAGCATGTTATTAAAGGACCAACTTTGCATTGTTGCACAAGGCTCTGCACTCATGGAGCAGGGCTGCTTGAGACATTAATACCAAACAGGAGTGTCCCCCCTTTCCTTAGATTCTTTTTTCTAAACAAGGATTCTATTATATATGCACATTATGAAAGTCAAAGCTACCTTAAACTCAGATGAAAGCAAAAGGCAGCACTACAGTATCATTAAAAATGACAGAAGGTTCCAGGTCAAGATGCCTATTGTGGATAACACTACTATCATCTCCAGTTAGTAACTGGGACTGAGTACCAAGTGTTTTCATTACACACCAAGTAAGAAGTACTTTATGAATCACAATAACTCCTGACATGCAATAACATCCAGTCTTATTAATATAAACTGCAGGGATTTTTTTAGCCTGCTGGCAGTAAACCCACCCCTTCCATAAAATGCTGGCATTCACACATGCCCTGCAGCTTCTCGCAGTACCTTAAGCACTAAAGATATTCATTACCTCATACACTGGAAAAAGTGAGATTGTATCATTACTTCCAAATACTTTCCCCCACCTTTCCTTAAGTTGGAAGGTGCCAGTTGTAGGCACCCCAAAAGCTCATGAAGGTACCTTAGAGCAGCCAGCCCCACTCTGTCCCTGCTCTGCAGATACATTGCTGGTTTTGGCACCCTGGCATGCAGGCAGGGCTGGAGGCTCTGACTTAGGGCAGAAGAGCACAGCGCTCAATGCTTTTTTATTCTTTCTATTTAGAAGCAGCTAGATTTTATTATTAGGTTGGAAAGCACTGCGCTGCCTTCAAAGCAGATATTCCACATAGACTGGTCTCCCCCAGTTTAGAGGTTACAGGTGGGACCTCCTTATACTGCAGGGAAAGGGCTGGAGATCCCTGGAAGTATCAAGACATCTTCTTCCCACAAGGACCTTCGGCCAAGATGACAACATGCAAGCTCAGATCCTCATATCTAAGGGGGGGGGGGGGGGGGGGGGGGGCGGGCCCCCCCGACGGGGACTGCGGCGGCGCTGCCTGCCCCTCGCCCTCCGGCTCGGGCTCTCCCTCGGATCACCGCAGCTATACCAGCCTGCGCGCCTCCTCCCCAGCCCCCTCGACGGCGCATTCCTCCTCCGCGTCTTGCCACTCCTCNGGGGGGGAGGAGGGGCTGTGGCCACCAGGATCCCACATACTCCTGGCCCCCTGCTTACTGGCTCATAAAACCCCTCCTCCTCCCAGCCACTTATGTGGGAGCTCTTTTGTGCTCACTGCCCATGGCACGAAGCTCTCTTCTCCACTGAGTGTCTGCAAGTGTTTTCTTAATACGAATGAGCACCATGACAGCAGACATTGCAACCTTGTGCAGTAGGAACAAGGAGGAAAACAGAGCTAGCCACAAGGAAACAGAGAGATAGAGGCAGCACCATGACCTCTCTGATCCTCCAGCATCCATCCATCAAACCAGCATCTCTTCCTAGAACACATACACAGCAGACATGTTGCAAGAGGAGAATGGTGTTGCAATATAAACATCAGGATAGGTAGCAAGTCAGTAGGATGCCCTTTTTCCAAGTTGCAAAAAGTGGGCTTTTTAGAGGTGTCCCCCTTCCTAATTCAGGAGAACACAATATTGCTGAAACAAAGGAAAAAACCCACTGATCACCAGAACAGCAAACACCAAAAGAAACAGGCAAACGACAGGAACCCAAATTCAGCAACAGAGGGGCTCGGCTCAAGCTCTCCAGCATATCAGAAAGCCTCACCTTCACCAACCCGTCTAAAGAGATTGTCTTGAGAAACCTTTCATCAAACGCTTTCTGACCCACACTACTGCTGCTTTCTTACCAAAAACCTTACTAACCCCTTCACCCTTACTTAACTACAGCTTATGTTCTCACTAAAGTGCTCATCAGGTGTTGATCTTACATAGTTTCATGCCAATGTACTGCAGCTGGGTCTCATGCATTCTAGCTCTGAATACTGATAAGGATGTGAGAGCAAAGACAAGCTCCAAGCTTCTGTTATTTTCAAGCAGCTTTTGATGAGATACATCAGAAATGGCAGGATCATTTCAGAAGTCTGTTGTACTTTACACCAATAGCTGCTTGTTGTGTGTAATCTCTCATGAAGACAGGCTGAGAGAGCTGAGTTCAGCATGGAGAAGGGAAGGCTTCGGGGAGACATTAGAGCAGCTCCCAGTGCCTAAAGGGTGTACAAGAGACCTGGACAAAGGCTGTAGGGACAGGCCAAGGGGAATGGCTTGAACCTGCCAGAACAGGGGAGACTGAGCTGAGCTCTTAGGCAGAAGCTCTTCCCTGTGAGGGTGCTGAGGCGCTGGCACAGGGTGCCCAGAGAAGCTGGGGCTGCCCCATCCCTGGCAGTGTTCAAGGCCAGGTTGGACACAGGGGCTTGGAGCACCCTGCTCCAGTGGAAGGGGTCCCTGCCCGTGGCAGGGGGTTGGCGCTGGATAAGCTTTAAGGCCCCTTCCAACCCAAACCATTCTAGGATTCTATGATAATGTGTCAAGGAGACACAGTAGTGGGAGCAGTTGTTGTACCAGTTTATAAATAAATTAATTGCTTACAATTGGGAATGCTTCAATAAGGACTCTTAAAAAAATTAATTAGGAATAGCTCATCTTCTGATAAACTTCTACAACTCATGGGTTCACAACTGACAGCCACTTTGCCCGCTTTGCTGTGCAGGAAGCAGTGGATGCTGCTTGCCTCCCCTAGCATACGCACAGCCATCCACAATTCCTCCATTCCGATTAATTGCCAGTGTTTCTCAGTAATGCATTTGCTTTGCAGCTCCAAGGTTTATTCTTCCTGCTGCTGCTGGTTCCTATAATGTATGCAACAAGGGGCTTGTGAATGTCACTTAAATGCTCTTATAGACACAGTGTTCAAACACCACAGCAGAGGCACAAATACTGTTATAGGCTTCATTTGTAATCTTTAAGGCTCTTCTTTGGCAGTTTATTCTTTCTTGCTGCAGGAAATAAAACATGTTTCCTATCTGCGCCGTGATGAAAAAAAGGAAGATTTTAGTACTAATTGGATGAAAGGAACAGTGTAAAGCTTAATAGAGAAAATAAATCTGGAAGGGGGAGAGAATTAATGTATAAAAGTCCTGTGGGTCTCCTAAAGGAAGCAAATATTTACCTGCACAGAGTATGGATATTTTGAAGGTATCTTTGCCCAGCAATAAAAACTACATCAGTGCAATGCACTCTTCTATAAATATTTGCACTTCAGATCGTTCTCTGGGGTGAGTGGCTTGAGTTATATTTTCTTAGTTTATTGGTATATGTGTGTTTGCCCTCAGCCAGACTCGTTATTTACTACACCCGGGTTGGGGTGGGTGGATGGATGAGCGCTGCAGCGATGCCGACAGTAGATGTCAGCATTGCCATTTACCTAACGGGAGCGGGCAGCCCAGCGGCCCCCCGCCTGCTTTCGGGAGGTAATTTCCATTGGAGGAGCAATTAGTGGAACATTCACATAGAGGAAATGTTAAACTAATAGGCAAGAACCTTTATTTTAGCTATGCTGCAAATTTCGAGGCTTTTATTTTTAAATATTCGTGTTAATGTCTTCAGATGGATAAAAATGACAGCTCTTTTTCTGCCAGTTTAATGCTCTGCTGAATAATCTTTTAAGGTTTAAGTTTTTCTCATCATGTGCGTGTGAGAAAGAGCATATAAGAAATTATTATCTCTTTGCTTGGCTTATCTTCTCCCAGCTCTCCAGCAGCGAGGGCCTCACCTATAGTGCTGTGCATCCCCCTTCCCAGCCTGGGATGGCTTTCCCATAAACTCCCGCACTTTGCAGGAGACTGTGCCTTTCCTTGAATCTCTGATAGCCAGCGGGTAAAACATCCCCCAGCCCCATGCCCCCTGCTCGGTTCCCTGCTGGGCTCCGTGTGTACACTGCAGGGCTGTGCAGAGGAACGGGGACAGAGCTCTTCCCTCCTGCCTGGTGCAGATCTATTCTTTGCTTTGCATTAGGGTGGCAGCATTGGCCGTGCAATGGGGACTTGCAGCAGCCCCGGCTGGGCTCGCAGGAGCTGTGCATCCTGCATGACCTATAGGTGCTGAGCTATAACGCCTACATAAGCCGGAGAGCGCAGGGCTGGATGCGTGTGGGAACACAAAGCTGTTTGGTCCTGCAAAGCTCCTTCAGAGCTGGTGTTTCACCACGCTGAAATGAGAAGTCTTACTCTGACAGCTCTGAGATATCTTATGGCATGAAGTAGTAGCCCCAGGCAGCCTACATGTGGCCAGCTGGCATTCACCGAGCTGAATCTGAGCCTGGTATCTGACATAGGGAAGACACATGTGAACATCCACTGCTCTTGTCCCTGCTGTCCCCTGCCTCTTTCAGCATTTTGGAAAGGGAACAGATGGAGCTTGGAGACAGAATGTTCCCACTAGGGTTGAGGACCCTGTTGCTAATGAAAAGGATTTCATCCAGAGGGTGAGTCAGAACAAGAGAAGCCAGTCATCTACAATGCTGCATCCTCCTAACCCTTCCTGTGCTCCCCAGGTGCACAGGGAGGAAGGGGATGTATGGCAGGAAGAGAAGAGCCAGGGAAATGGAGGATAACTGGAGATAGGATATAGCAGTCCATTTATTCACGTGGGAGGTTTCAAAATGATGATGGACTGCAATTGCTGGTAAAGGTGAGAAAGGATCATTCATCCTGGAAGATCGCTCCCCTCCCAACTTCTACCACAGTCCCACTCGCAGCAAACGTGTTTTTAGGAAGGCATCCCTCTGCTTGTGGGATTTCAGGCTTTTGGATATCTAAAATGAATGCTTTATTGGAGAGACTGACACATCGAAAGCCTTGCAGTCTTGCTCCGTCAGCCCTCTTGGGATCCTAAAGTAGCATTAAACTATTCTGC
Source organism: Agapornis roseicollis (assembly GCA_002631895.1). NCBI lineage: Eukaryota > Metazoa > Chordata > Aves > Psittaciformes > Psittacidae > Agapornis > Agapornis roseicollis. The sequence continues at coordinate 206,919 of NDXB01020980.1, forward strand.
CAAAGCCATGCAGTGCCGTAACCCACTTAAAATTTCGTTTCAATTTGCACAGGGTTTGAAAGCCTGGAGCAGCACCATTCAAGAGCAGTGCAGTCTCTCTCTTGCCTTCCTGGTGGGAAATACCATTTGAAGACTGGCATCATCACGTTAAAAATGTACTCACCAGCTACACGTTTTGGAGCTGCTGATGCTTTCTTTTGTACTCGAGACTCACAGAAACCACAACCCTTTGAACGACATGAGCCTTCAGAGGGTGCAGGCAGGATGAAAACCACAGAGGATCGGAATTTTCCATTCTAATTGCACACGACTGGACTGATCACAGCATCCTTCATTTCTGTGGTAATTACACTGGCCTTGAGTGCCACGTACTGACATCTCGATGTCTTCCTGCTCCTCAGTAACTGCTTCTGGTCAATGCTGATGTGAATGAATAAGAAGTTAATAATATTGCCTTCTATTAGGGCAATGTTGCTTGGCTCCAATTGGATCCTGCCAGCTGAGAGACAGAATACACAGGTGCTTTCATTTTCAATGTGAAAAGAGGCATGATTTGAGGCCCTGCTGAGCAGGTGCAAGGCAGTGGTTGTGTGTTGGAGAAGCATTTTACTAAGTGTGTGTGTGGGGGGGGGAGTTGATGGATGCTTTAGGCTTTTTTGTTAACATGTAAAGGATTAAGGAGTAAGTTTTAAGATTGAGGGTGTTGGTTTTGTATTTCTGCAGCAGAAGGGAGAAAGTAAGTACTTGTTTCGATTTGCTTTTATGCTATAAATGGGTCATGGTAGGAAAGGTCTCTTAATAATTAAAAATATATTTGTAGAGTACATGAAGACAGCACCAAAATGCTTTAAGATCCCTGTGTATTTGTTTATGCTAGCCTTGAAGCCTGGGCCTTGAGTTCATCATTGTCCTGAACTTTGTTCATCTCCTTGCACAGTACATGCAAAATCTAGTTTGCCCTTGCTCAAAATGGCTGAAATTAAAAGCCAAGGGACTAGCAAAGATGACAGTACAAGACAGCTGGCAATGGCTCCTTTTCCTTGCTAGTGCTTCTGGTGAGGTCCCCTTGCAAATTGACAGAAGATCTATCTTTGCAAATCATTTTCTAGGCTGCACATGTGTTTAATTAGTCTCCAGCCTGCATAAGGAGCTGCAAGGAGAAAGATAATTATGCAGGATTCATGCTGTTTTGAGCTCTCATGCTTTGCAATTTTGTTTCCAGTGTTCAATTAAAAGTTAAGCACTTTTTGAGGCTATCCAAGTAGACAGCTATTGATTCTTGATCCTGGAGCAGAAGCCCTTGTTATAGTTTGTCAGTCTGTAAAGTTGCTGGTTGAGAGAGAAACCGGGTAACATGACATCCTTGGGGAAACACCATAATGAATGCAAGGCATGAGCTACAAGTTGGCCTCACACTTAAGGCTCAAAGATCTGCTCATTTAGACGTGCCTTGCTGCTTTAAAGCATTAAAAAATAATTTTCTTGTTTAAGGGAAGGATAAACTGTGAAGAGCGGGTGTCTTGTTGGTATACTGAAAGCTGAGGCAAGGAAAAAGGATTTTTAGGTCTGTCTATGCTAGGAGAAGGTAACCAGAAGATAACGGTCCATGGGCTGTTCAAGACACTTAACTATATTGACATTGCACTGGTAAAACAGTGCTTTGTATGGCTGTAGGGTTATCACCCTGCCAGGTCCCTGGGACAGATGAGAAATCCAAGTAAAAGCAGTGCTTGGAGCTTGTGGCTCTGCCTGGCAGGGATCCTAGCTTTGCCACTGACGGGTTTTCTGTTAAGGACCAATTGCTTCAGGAAGGAGTGGGTACCATGTGCCTGAATACACAATTTAACTCCCTTATTAGTAGTTTGGAGGAAAGAATTTTTTTGCTAGATTCACTGTTTCTCCTTCTTCAGTTGTGGACAACATGTGCACGTCCTCACTGGCTGCAGCTCTAGGAGACAAGTTGATGGGGCACCACCTGAGAAGATAAGAAGGGAAGAAAACAGCAAAGTTTTGCTTTCCTTGCTATTGATGCGTTGTCTCTGTTTAGTCTGTGGAAATTTACTCTGCTTTGTGAGGAGGAAAAAAGCTTTCATGGGAACCTGACCCAAAGACCATTCACCCCCACCGGATCTTTTCCTTTAACAGATCTTGAATTTTCCCTTTAATAAAGAACCAGCCAATACACCATTAGAGGAATTGACACAGTTGGAATATAAATCCCCTGTGCAGAAGTAGATCTTTATGCAGTAATGACTAAGGAGTAAAAAGGATGGTTCAGACAAAGATTATAAATATCCCCATTAAGGACCCTCATTTTCACTGATATAATTACAGAAAAAGCAGGGAACCTTGGTGGGCAAAGCCAGCAGTTCTCACACATGCTTTTAACATTGATACTGACACACAGCTTAATGGTCCTCTGCATAAGCAATTCAGATGTGGGAACCCTCTGTTCTAGTTTTTCGTATCTGATCCACTGGACATGGTCTGCTCTTCACAGCAGCTGGGTACAAGCTTTGGTGATGAAATCAGATGACCCTGGTCCAAGTTTTGCTTGGCCTTTTCTCCTGGACAGCTTTGAGGAAGATGTAGAAAGCAGTGGCTATGGCCAGGGGAGCAGAGAGGCCGCTAGGCAGAGATCCTGCTTCTTCAGGAGGTTCCCCTCGCCCTCTCATGTTGGGGACATAGGCAGGATACGAGGTATGAACCACTTACAACATCAACATTTTACACCTACAATAGTTACATTGCTCAGTCCTCATTAGCTGTAACTAGTGGAAAGATAAAGCTGATAAGAGTACAGTGAGAGAAACAGAATATGTGCCTAGGAATAAACTGATGTGAAAATAGCATAGTAGATGAGTCTCTCAACAGATTTATAGTACAGCAGTGCATGATGAATTGAGATGGTCTGGATAACTGTGGTAAACAAAGTTGTACACTAACAACTGGTGACTCTATGAAATTACATTTGCAATGAAAGTTTATCATGCTTGCTAACTCCAAGGCACACTAAGCTGCCAAGCTGATATCTAGGTTTACACACATGTGCTTGGAGGCTTCCGCTGACTTGACAAAGTCCATCTAATGAAACCTGGACCCAGAGCTGGTTTCCAGCTTTTGGTGCCAGTTCAGACTGGACTTTCAGAATGAAGTGTTTGGTCTGTGTGCATCAGTATCGCTGTCATACCCAAACAACAGGGATCAATTTCATCAGTGCATTCTCAAAGTTGAGAATTATGGCTACTTGTTAAAATAAATTTACACTAACGGTAGTGTTTATCAAATGTTAATTGAGATACGTTCTGTGTGATAATGAAACAGGCAAAGTACTTTAATGGTCACAATACTTTTCATGTATGGACTGCACCCTTCACTTGAGGGTACTGGGCAACAGCTGAAGTTAGCAAGAGGGCATTCACCTCCATTTTACCAGCGGAGAATGAGGGCACTGACAGGGCTGTAGCTTGAAATGCCTGCAGTCTTTGTTCACTTCAGGTGCCATCGTGCTGCAAGCCCAATTTCATGCTGGGAGTCCCATGGTGGATTCTGGAACCTGAGGCAAGTGACACGTCCAGCCTGAAAATGTCCAATTAAACAGTCTAGAACTGTTTAGGAAAACCGTTTTCTGTTGTGCCACTTGCTATGAAGTCAAAATCTATAGGGCTATTGTGCCTGCTGGTTTTGTCCATAAAGTTGTTTCTTTTAAAGCAAGTGATCTTGCCTTCTGTGAGAGTGGGAATTACAACTGTAGTCACTTGTCATCTGTGCAGAAATACTGATTTGCAGTCCCTAGCTTGTGAAAACTGTAATGTTTCCTTCTGCTTTAAAAAAACCAACAAACCAAAGAAAACACTTTAAAGTGTAGAAAGTGAAATTGCACATCTGTGATGGAAATGTTGAAAGAGATATGTATGGGTTACTCAACCTACTTTCCTTTTCTTTCTGTACTTTGTTTCATTCCCACTATCATATAGACTGGAAAATAAGGAGCTATACTCTGATGTGCGGTTTGAATTGATTCTGGCCTGTGAAAGAGCAGTAGACACTGAACTACACTTTGGCAAGCAGGTACTGGGCAGTTAAACCTGAACAGAACCATTTTTAAGAGTTCTTATACAGAGTGCAGCAAGGCAACCTGTGGATTTTTAAGGGAGTAGATAGTCAAGACAACTGGTCATGCTGGCCTATGAAGAGACCTGTATTATGTGCCAGGAAAATACAAATACATGTTTAGATGTTATTACAGGTGAACTGAGGTGAGGGAATTCTGATTCTTCTCCTCTGAACCATCTGTGTATTTTGAAGGGTCAGAAAAGCCTTTACATGGAGTTGTTTTAAGAATATTTGGGTTACTTTAAATGGATAATAGATTTTGAAGTCCCAAAGCAGCTACAGGATAACTTCTACTGGAATAAACTACTGTGAAAAGTAAGGCTACACTGTTTTTTTTGTATTTCTGGCCAGTGGAGAGGAATCAACAGCCCTCAGACTGCCTTGGTAAATGCATGCTTTAGACAGCTAGCTGCCTTAGGATGGTACTATAGCAGTCAACACACAGAGCAAGGAACTGCCTCACCTGGTCAAAACACAGCACTGGAAAGTGTTGTATCCAAAATGACATCTTATCCCTGACTTCAGGGAGTGGACTGGAGAAGACAGGGGGCCCATATACAGCAAGACTCTTTTGGATACTGCCACTACAATTGCTCTTTTCAGAAAGAGGACAAAGCTGCAAGAGTCAGTTTTAAGGATTCACAGTCAAGAGGAAATTCCTCTAGGTTTCAGGTGCCTGGATGCCTCGAGGCCTCTCTAGTTTCTCAGTTTATCTTAAGGATTTGGCTCTAAATTACTGGGAACATACCTGAAATAAAAAGTGGTGTGAGTTACAGTAAGAGTTTATATAAAATTGAGTTTCTTTGTATGAGCTAGCCCATTTAAAACCAGTTTGGGCACATTCAAACTGAACACAGTGTGCCCAAAATTTAGGCATAGTTTAAAAGAAGCTGAATTACCAATATTTGTTCATTCTATTCTACACCAAAATGAGCAAATGGCTTGATAACCAAAGTAATAGCTGTGTATAAGCAATACGAAGGTAAAAGCAAAGAACTTAAACATAGTTTTTTCAGACTTTAATTTTGTGGTACTTCAATATTTAAACAAAATATTACGTAAAGCACAAAGCAGAGCTTTGACATTTAAGTATAGGGTGTCAGTACTGTACTGCTGCTTTCATTGGGCTATACATGAAAGTGAAAACCATAAAATGCTTCATTCACATCACAAATGGCAATCAGTACTAGATACGGAGGATTTTGTTTCTGTAAAAAAAAAAAAAAATTAAAAAAAAATCACCTTTTATCCAAAATGTAGGATTTTTACAAAACTGTTCCCCAAGTCCTGTATCTCTGTTGACAATAACAAAGCAAGAAGATGAATGCAAAGACTAGGCAGTCTCCATTATATATTAATACCCAGCAACAAGCATGCATTGCCACCCTCAGCTGAATGAAGACAGATCAGAGGTGGATGACTTGACTTCTAATTATTTGTATCTTCACACTCTGTGTGTGAGAAAATGACACTGCACTTAGAACAATAATAGAGAGGAAGCTGAAATTCCATGGCCAGTCTTGATCAATAAAAATGCCTTTAAGCAGTAGGTGAGAGGCTCACCTAAATATTTAAGTAGCAACCTAAATATTCTAGTAGCAAATGTTGCTTTTGGCTACAAATCCCCTGCTAGTCCTTGCCCATCTTGCACCAAATTCTGTGACCTCTCAGAAGATTAATTTTATTTTACTAAGTTCCTGGCTGCTTTCTTGGAACGGGAATACACAATCTCTTCTAGGTGTAGCTCCAAAAATACACATGCTGAAGAGATATCCAAGGATTGTCAAACTTGTTAAAACCACATACGAAATATTCAGATTTCAAGGGAGGTTGGCCAGAACAGGGAAAACAAAAGTGAAAAGGAAACAATGAGTCCCTGTAGGGAAAGCAGCAAAGAACAAGAAAATGTGTTTTGCAGCAGCAACAGTGAAGACAGCACAAAAGGCTTGGCTTACCTGATTAACGTGGTCTAGTGGAAGGTGTCCCTGCTTGTGGCAGGAGGGTTGGAACTGGATGAGCTTTTAAGATCCCTTCCAACCCAAACCAGTCTGACACAGGTAAGAGAGGACTGGGTACAGGGAGAAAACTTAATTTTACTGAAGCACTCAACAGTATCATATGATTTTTTTCCCCCTAGATACATTCCTTTATGTATATTTTTAATCTGATTTTGACAGAATTTGGTTGTGTTAGGTCTTAACGTGTGTACATACTCTCAAAATTGAGCAGGAAACCAGCTACAATTATTCTGGCACATGCTAATTAGTATGAGATTCAGACTTCCAATGGCAAGATGCATTCTCTGGGTAACAAGTAGTGGATTACTTGGAAGCATGGTAAGATAAACAAATGTAATTTCTGCTAGCTTTTCCATTGCTTGTCTTTTAGTTTGCATGTTTTCTGACACAATGGCATCTCAATTCTTGCCTCTACTACTAAGCACAGATTAGGATAATACAGCACTTTGTTTTCTCTGGCCTTTTGTGTAAGGATGGTGGCTTTCCTTTTTACAACTGTCACATGGTGAATTTTTTTAGCTTGTAGTAGGAATGTATTGGCTGCTTTGTGATCAAAGCTGCTAAATTTGAAAAGCATATTAACTAAACTTAATTTCAAAGAGACGATATGAAATGGAAAGCCTGTAATTATCAGGAACAGATGATCATTAGTTAGGATTTGAGAGAGAACATGGGTCACTTAAGAGTTCTAAAACAAAGACTGATGTCACCTCTCTCTCAGAACAACTTGTTCTTCTCTGTGATGCAGAAATACTCCGAAATTTAGTTCAGGGAGAGTCACAATGTATCATCTGTTCAACGCTCCTGACAATTTACAAGGGCCATTAACAGTGGAAGATGGGAGGGCTACAGTTCTTGGAAACAGCAGCATTGCTGTGGATAAAATAGCTCTAAACATTACAATGTACAGATTAGGCTATATACATTAAAATTCCAGTGTCTGCAGTGGGAAACCTGCACTTTACACTACTGTGCCCTGTAAAGCCTGTGCTATGTGTTATCACCTTGCACCAATGTCACTCTGCATTACTGACTTGATTTTTGACTTATATACTATTATACTATTGACTTATAGTCAATAGTACATACTATATACTATTATATATATACTATTATAGACTATTGACTTTTATACTTGATTGTTCACTTCTGCATTTTTCTGCAAGTGTAGTCAAATCTCTTCATACTGCTGTCCACACTCCTATCACTGGATTTGGAGCACAGCATTGCCTCATTCTGTTCTGTGAAATAGCTGTGTAATTGAAGCCAGGCTAAATTTTAGCAATTTATCACAGAAAACCAGCTTTTGGACTAGGTCATTAAATAATACAATTAGTATTCCAGCTAATGCCAGTTATGCTTTCAATAAAATACTTTCTTCTATAAAGACAAAAAGGTACAGCATTTATTAACTTCACCTTAACTCTGAATGCAAAGTCTCTAGAATTTTAGCATTGCTTTTCCTAGCATTCACACCTCCCAAAGCCCCCCACCTCCCCAAAAAAGCCTCCCCAAAACCCCTCCTTTTTTTTCTGTCCAGATTAGCTTTTTCAGGTTTAAATTACTTAAGAATCATATGAGCACCAGCACAGGAGCAAGGAAAGACGAAGAAATGCACAGCAGGAGGTAGACCAGAAAATACATTGATTTAAGCTGTCATGAGATCATATTTACTGACAATCCTACTCCATTATTTAAAGCACCCCCTACTGATACATTTAAAGTCCAGCAAGGTTACTATGGCCTCTATGCTTTGCAAATGTGGCCTTTATAAATATGAAGACTTTGCATCACATGTATTGCCCTGTACTTCACACTGTAGTTACAGTGTATTTGATAATCCTTACATTTTTAGATATAACTTGTTTAAGTACCATCTTTTTGAGACTGTTGTGTGTTAATAATCAATTCTCTTAATTTGCTTCCTTTGTTAAAGATACCTCTGGCATGCATTATTATGGGGGGGTGGGGGGGAAGTCCTGTTCCTGGAATTTTGGGAAGGTGAATGTTCCCTACCTGCAATACTCTGTGTGTGGAATGACTTCCATTGAAAGCTTTTTTTTGTTTCAGAGTCTATGGTGCAAGTATACTTGATATGATACTCAGCGTAACTGTTAGCCAGATTCTGCATGTTACTCTCCTGTTGTACAAGCAGCTGCCAGATGGCAATACCGAGAAAATACATTTAATGTCAGTCACCTAACTGGAAGCCAGATGGCACAGCAGAAGTTGGAACACGATGTTTGCCAACTCATTCTGACTTCCAGCTGTGGTCCCTTGCTTCACCATGGCCATGCAGATAACAGCCTCTTGACTGTCACCACGACACTGCCTTTAGAGTGTTCCTGGCTCATTCAAAAAGCTGAACTGATGACATTCCCTTGTCCCCAAAACTGTGAAGAACAATCAGAAATGGGTGTGTAAAGTCAGTGGAGCAGACAATTCTTTGGCTGCTTATGTTGTGATGAAGTGCATAAACTGCACCTTTGGGACATCTTCCTTCAGGGGAGGGAAAGTCACTGCAAGTAGCTTGCATAGATGTTCTTTTTTAACTCACCAGAATTGTGGTCAGTTTGCTTGCTGAATTCAGTAGGAGGGAATATTTTGCTCTGAGGACAGTCTCGCAGTCCTTCAGTTGGTGGTGTAAAGCTGGAAGAGCACCTGACCCTTAAGGCTTGGGAGCAAGTACAACATTTCTGGTGCATTCCAATTTACCCAGTTTTCATGAATGATCTTTTTCAAACACTAACTTGTCTGGCTGATATATCTGCAGAAGTGTATGGCTTCGTCTTGCTGTGTGAGAAAAGCTAACAGCCTGTCTAATGAAATGCTCAAGCTATAGCATATGCTGCTTGTGTGCCTTTCTGATGAGAAATTAAGGGATACAGTAACAACATTGGTTATTGCCATTTGGGAGATGATGATAATTTATATCTCAGACTGTTATGAGGCTATAAAGCAGGGTGAATTGGGTGTTTTGACTTCAGCTTAGCAATAACCAAATATAATGTATTCATGGTAGGTGGCTTTCAACAAGTTAAGAGAGAAACAAGCTGGCTTGTTATGCCTTTTGAAGGAAAATTATTGTACTATCAGGTCACTTTTAGTCACAGTGGGATGCCACATAGTTTAGAAGTTGCCAACCAAACACTGTTTCCAAATAAAGCTTTAAACCTTTGGAAAATAACAATCATGGACCAATTCTTCTTGAAAAGCAAACAAGTAAACTCTATGGGTCCTTTAGGATATTGGCAAGTCTCCACATATGGTAGAACTGGTTATCTTCTCATTTCAACTATTTTTCATAGATAGCACTATTGCAACGACCACATTTGACTTTTTTGAAAAGGCAAGCCATAAGACATTCTGAACTGCCTAAAGTCTACATGTGGAATACATCTTTTATAAAGAACTCTGTAATTGCTAAAATTCTCCAGGAACAGTTTCCATTATACTTGAAAAATCAGTCAAATAGTTACTCATTAAAAATTTGCTCTTTGTTTTTAGTTGTAATTTATTTTCATTTAATTCCTGATGTGACTGCATGTTTCTGTCTTCGCATAGCCTTTCTTATCAATGCACTTTGATCAAGCTGTTTAACTATTCCTTTAATAAACCAAGAAGACTTAGTTCCTTTTGTCCTTCATTATTAATTCTTTTCCAGTCTTAATCTTCCCTTGAGCATTTCTGTGAGCTCTATTTAAGCTTTCATCAGCCTTCTTCAATTGTGGATACCATACATTTCCACATTTTAGTGAGACAGAAGTCCCATGAAAGATTTGTAGGGAGATGTTAGGCTTGTAGATTCAGAGGAAACTCTAACACGTGGAGAAGGATACTGCTTAGCCTTTTGTTTGTTCTACTCTGTGTAAAGGCTAACAGCAAACCTATTGGTGAGAGGAGTGGTCATAACTTGTGGCATCAGTCAGCTGTGCTTGACTGTATGACATTAAGTACAGCTGTACTTACTCTGTCATGAATTAGGTGCTACTTTGAAGAGAAGAATGCTTTCACCTGGGGCCATCCCATCTGCATTATGACTCATTTTAATCCTGCAGTTTTGGCAATGCTGACCCATGGGTGTCATGCTTTATGATGTTACTTCTGCTTATTCTTTGTTATGTCTTCTGAGATTTTCAGGACTGCTTTACTTGGTTGGATATGGATGAAAGCACATTGTTCCACTCACAACACTTTAACTTTGAAGGAAAAAAAAAATCCAAACCTGTAAGACAAAAAGAAAGGTATGTCAGCTTCTGCCCTCTGTCTCGTGAACCCAGATGAGTTCAAGCCCTGCCATGTACCAAACTCAACCCAGTAGCGAGGCTGACATGAGAGCATCTGTGAAGGAATACAACAGTTCTCATTGCCTTAGCAGTGTTGTGAAGATCTTGTGCCAAAAGATTCTTTTATTATAACCTGGAGACTTTGACACTGCCAAGGTACTCATCGTTTCTTGCTAATGTCATTCCTCTCCCATTGTAGACTTAATTCCATGTAACAATCTGTGGAAAGGAAATGCTAAAATAATCACTTCATAGCTAACAGGCCCTCTTTTGCAAGATTGCATCCTGTTCTTTCAGGCTGAGGGCTGAATTGAATTATATAATGCAATTTCACCCACTTCCATCTTCTCGATCTTCAGACTGCATTTCCATTGTTACTTTTAAGCTTGCAAGCAAAACTGGCATTTTTTTTTTTTTTTTTAGCCTATCTATTAACACTTCATTAATACGATTTCATTTTTTTCCTGAGACTTTTGAAAATTATTTTCAGTCACCGAGCACCCATTCCTGAATTCCTATTGCATGCAGCACCTCACTGGACTCATTGGAAATTCAGGGCTGGGACCTCCAAGTTTATTTCAAAATACAAGGAAAAAAGAGCAGAAATTTTCCTGTTGAATCCTGCACCCTTATCTCAAACTCCTATGCTGTTCCCCACAATAAATAGTATACTTTTTGCCTAGGAAAACTCCTGCCCTTTATCAAACTTGAACATACTGCAAGAACTTAAGGAGTCCTGAAGGACTGAGCTCAGATAAACCAGCAAACCCGTTTCGACTACAAAATGTCCCCTCTAAAGAAGAAATTAGTCCCTTATGAGACTGAAACAGCTTTTCCCTCCCTGCTGTGGTTTTCATTCCGTTGAAGAAAACGCAGTGTACCCTGATCAGAGAGGCGTCAGCAGACAGGGGCAGGGCGCTGAGGGGACACTGAAATCAACCCCAGCTTCTCCAGTGACTACTCTCAAAACTTCCAGAAATTTCGTCATGGTTCCACCACGAGGGACCCTCACAAGTAAGAGGCGTGAGGAGCTTTGCCTTGACTTTCAGCCAGGACCTGCGGGAGCCAGGAGGTGAATGTCACTCACGCAGACCAGAACCACGCTAACCGAAATGGCGGCCACAGCCCGTTCCCGCCTTTCCCGCCGCTCTGGGGGCTCACGGTGGGGCGGGTGCCTCTTCTCGCGAGAGGTCGCCCCGGCAACGGCACAACGCGGAGGCGACGGCGGCCATGGAGGAGGCTGCGGGCTCTGAGGTGTCCTTCTGCCTGCGAAGTATCCTTCCTCCTCAGGACTACTTTCTTCCTCCTCCTCCTCGCCCAAGGCGAGCGGCTGGGGGCTGCAGAGCGCCTCGGGGTCCCGCTGGTTCTCCACCTCAGGGATGGGAGCGGTGCGGGCGGGCCCGTCTCCTCAGCGTGTGGCTGAGGCGGGGAGGACCTCTGGGCTGCAGCTTGCGGGCTGTTGGCAGAGAGCCGTGTTGTTTAACTGATGAAGGGGAGAATAAAAGCCCCCAAAGCCCACTCCCTGTTGATTCTTTCTGTGAGTTATAGCCCCTAGGGGCTAGAAAGGGACAACGGGGGTGTGCCCTGTGAAGAAGACTAGGGTCTTGCTCGCTCTAGTGTGGTGCTTATTCATTGCTGATGGTAAGAGTCCCTTAGTGACCCTCAGGGAAAGTAAGGTAACTAATCCTCCCCTGCTGATGGGCCAACGCTAAGCAAGAGGTAGAATTCTGAAATGGAAGAGCCGTGTGTTAATTGTTGATCAGTAAATGCAGTTTATCTGCAGAGGAGTGGCAGGACTTGTTAGCAAGGCTCACAGTCCCAATGTGCTGTGGTAGTGCTCCTTTAATTTCCCAGTGCCTTCCACACCTAGTCACTGGCTAGATACTTATGGTTTTGTTTAGTAATGTGTATGACAAGTGATAATGATACAATAACCCAGATGTGGTTTCATTTGTTGTGGCTTTTAGAGGGGAAACACTCCAACTCTCAGTTTGACTTCTTTTTACAGTCGAGTTATAGCAAATACTGTCAGTTTATGGCTTTTGAAAGTGTAATTTTTGGTCAGATGACCTAAGTTCTAGTTTTGTTGCTAGCTCTGTCTGGTCCCTTGTAGCTGTGAGCTGCCAAATCAAAAAGATCTTTCAATCTCTGTTTTAGATGGCAAGCAGAATCTTAGTTTTTCCTGCCTTGTGAGAATTAAGATGTGAATATAAGAGAATCTAAAAAAAAAACCAACAAAAAACCCCCAAGAATTATCCTTGAGGAGCTTGTGCCTCAGTTTCTACTTTCTTGAAACTGCAGAGCTGTTTTCACACTATGGTGTGCTTAAACCACTGCATCAGGTATGTAAAAAAAGACCGTGTTTGGCAAAATGCAGTAGCTTGAAATTAATTCCTGTTTTATTGTACAATAGGCTATGGATTTTTTTTTGGGAAAAAAGACAAGTGGATGATTTTAAGTAATACTTCAGTCTGTGCATGGTGTTTGCAGTGACATGTTAGTTTAGACAGTAGTGGATTGCAAGGACAATCAGGTCACAGAAAATGCAGGAAAAAGCAGTGTTTGAAAGTAGTTTACTTACCAAGTGCTGGGGTGATGTTTCTTACTGCAGTGAAAGATTTGATAAATGCAGAAAGTAGTCTGGAATGGGGGTGGGGAATCATACAAAAGGTAGCTTTAGAAAAACAGACTTTGTTCAAATCACTAAATGTGTGAAAAATGGCTGGGTACAGTAGTTTAAAGTTGATAAATACTGTGCTGGAAAGTAATGAAGAGGCTTAAAGGTTCCAGAGAAGTATGCAGATACTTAGTTCATGCATAGAATTACTACACGTGTGTGGGAATTCTCACCTGCTTCATGGAAAAAAATGTTATACTCAAATACTCATGCTCTACAGACATTGCCACACTTTTAAAAGTCTCATTCTTTAAAGAGAAATTTGTGATTAGCTAGCTAGTGCTAGGGTTTCTTGATCTAGTTTTAAAAGGGGGTCTTAGAACATTACCCTAACTAGTCAGTCAGTACTACTGTCTTCAGTTCTGACTTACCTGCTGCAAGCATTCTTGCTTTTTCAAATGATAAAGCTAACCTGTTCCTACTGCTCTGCACTCATACCTTGCTGCTGTTCCCTTTTTCTTATGGAATCAGCAATTTGGATGAACTTTCCTCTGAGTTGAAGGAACAAAGTCAAGGAATCAAGACTGCTTCTATTAGGATGTGGCCAAACACTGATGTGAGGACCTGTTGGCAGGCAGACAATTGAAAGCTGTCCCAGTGGTTGGGTCCCTGCATCAGCTCTTGAAAGTCGTATCTCAACATGAGCTATTTTCATCTTGGTTCTCTTTGCTTCCCTTGTTGGATCCGCATGTGGTCCATGCTGAGAGAAGATACATTTGTTGAACTGTGCAGTTTCTTTGCCCTTGCTTTAATGTCAGAGGGATAAATCCAGATTTGTTCTGGTGTGATAGAAAACAGATTTAGGCCGAATAGTTTGGGGCTTCCTTCTTTTTTTCCCCTTCCTTATGAAAGTACAGTAAACATTTTTTGGAGAGGAGTTTCTGCATAGTTCAGGTTTTAGAATTAGACATTCTAAGAATCAGTCAAGCTAGAAAATGGGGCTTTTGTAGAGAGTGAAATTAGAGATACAGAGGGGTGGTGACTTAAGTCCTGAGTTGCCCTTCTGCAGTCTCTGATGCAGTAGGCTGGGCAGTAAGTTGGGGGGGTACATGTACAGGCAATTGCTTTGTTGTACTAAGCCTGTACAGGAGATTCTAAGTGTTCAGGGCAGTTTTGTATTTCTGTATGCAATTTTTACAGTAAATGTGTAGTGTTTCTGTGCAGTTGGAGGTAAATAGATGTTCCTCAACTTGATTACTGAAAATTATGCCTTTAGTCACTCAATGACTTCCCTATTTGTGATGGCTTTTTTTTCTCTATTGTTTACAAGAGAAAATGGCACCTCTCCATCTTCTACCTCAAACCCTAAAAAAGCATCTCTAAAAACCAAATGGTATTTGTCCCTTTTCTAGGACATGATCTTCAACTGTTACCCTTCCAGATGGTTACAGTTTAACTGATAGTTTTGTTGATGCTGGGGTCTTGAATGCAGGTGATACTTTTACATATGTATTCTACTGTGAGAGATGTAGCAAAAGCCTGGTGTTTGGGAGAATAACTCAGGTTTGGGAAACCTGATGCAAAGCTGGAAAATCATGTATCTTTTATTCTTCTCTGTGAGTGAAGTACTGAATTGCTAGTTTGCTTTTTTATCGAAATGTAATTCTGGTTTATTTACCTGGGTCATTTATAGGCTAACTGATTTCCTATGGAAACTCAACAGAGCATCTTGCTAAAAACATTTGAGTTATACTTTAATGGGCTGTGAGGCTAGTGGATGAAAAAATATTTGGGGTTTTAATTATGCACCATTTGTTGTTACTTGGAATGAAAAATTTGAGTGCAAAACATTTGGAGGAGCTGTAGGTAATCGCCAAATGAATTTTTACATTTTGAAAGTTCCCTATAATTTTTTTATTGTAGCTGTGCTGTAATTAAGGCATTTGTATCAGCTGCAGTAAATGGCTCTCTAGTATTTAGTAGTTGATCTCAGATGTCCATGTTTGAACTTGGACATCTGCATTTGATTTAAAAAATTGCTGTTCTCTGGGAGAATTCTCTGTGCACATTGTTTTCGCTGGAGGTTGTTCAGCTAAAGGCTGAAAGCCTGGAAGTGTCAAGTCTTGTGTCAGAAAGAACAAGGGGAAAGGTGGTAGTAACAGGTTTATAGATGTTTGCTTTATGATACTTCCTATGTAAAGTTGGAGTTCATCACATGCGTCAGCTGTTTCAGACTTAACAAGAGCTGCAGAATTTACCATAACAGATGACTCTAAGGATGATCACCAGTATGAAGAGGTAATTTACTAAATTGATGATCTTCTGATATATATATATGGTAGACTATTCATGTTTCATTCTTCTGTTCTACTTCATCAGTCATAAAAGAGTCCTGGCAGATGACACAAATTACAAACTGTGGTGATGCTAGGCATATCCTTATTTTTCAAGAGAAGATTTATTGTCAGTTGATTTATGTTTTCCTTTGGACTTCTGAACATTAAATATTTTCTTAAAGATACTGGTAATCCTGTTTACATCTCAGCCTTTATAATGAATATATCAGTAATATAAATTGTGTTTAAATAGGGCAAAATATTATTTTAACAAGAATGAGATTATTTTCAGTAATTGTACTGGAAGTGGAAATGGTTGTATTCTGGAAGAAAGAGATACAAAATATGTTGAGACTTCAAATAATTTCATTTAGGTTCCACCAGATGATGAATCCAGCCTTCAAGAAGATGATGAGGATCTGGCAAAAGCTTTGCGGACTATTGAAGAGCAGGCTGAAGACACTCAAATCTTAGTAAGAGCTACCTAAATGCCTGTAATTCTGTAGGACTAGTGGCATAAAATTTACAGATCATAATTTAATTATGAAATATTTGTGAGGAAAAGATTGTCTCTTTACTTTTTAGAAGTTCTAGAGGTAAGCATATGCCACAGTGGAAAAGACAACTTATTTTTCCTGGATTTCGTCATCTAACTTCTGTTAATTTCATGTTCCATAAGGAACCTGATATTGCAGATACATGTAACAAATATATAGGTAGTCTTTAAAATATAAAAATGCTGTGGCAATATATCAGTATTTTATGGTTTGTTTCTTTTTCTGAGTATATTGAATGGGAGTGTGATCCCTGACATAGGAAAGAACTATGCCTAAGAGTCACAGAAGCTTGTACATTTGAGTACTTTGCTAGAAAAAATATTCATATATTGAAACTAAAGAATGGGCAATTATACTATGTTAAATCAAAGCATTAATGAAATGATCAGTCATTTCACACCATTAATTTTTGACACTTCTTTCACTTACATTTTGATTTCAGAAGTCATGTAACAGTTCAGACTTACACAGTGGGATTGTTATATTGCATTTCCAAAAACATTTTACCTGGAGTTAGGTACTTATGGCAGTCTAATGGAAAAGTGCTTTTCCCTGCTGTTTCTAATATCACTACTATCTTACAGCCTCATCAGTAAGGTATTGTCATAATCTTTGTTTTGCAAAAGCAAATTGTTAGTAATGCGAAGAGAAAATAAGGTGAATGATTATTAACATCAAAATGGAGGGAAGATGTACATTTTCTTTTGCGGTAGTTCAGTACAAAACAGATCAGTTTTGTATTCTAGATGAAACTTTGAATGAAAACTGACAATATTGGAGTCTCATGTATTGTAGCTGAATATAGCTGAAAACAAAAGGGAAGACAGCAGAAATTTTTAAGACTGAATATGCTTATTGTTAACCAAGTAGTGGCAATTCTTATGTTATTTGGGGATAATTGAAGTTATGTCTGTGTGAGTTGACATACAAATAAGAAGCAAGACAAGAAATTTTTTGATCTATTGATCTTTCGACAGTGCTATATTTAAATAAGATTTTACCTTCTTTTTTGCTGAACCTTGAGGAAACAATATCTATCCCGTTTAATCAACCTGAAGAAAGTGTTACCTTTCATTAAAACAAGAGAAGAACATGTATGCTGAAACTGTTTGACTTGTGCTTATGCTAGTAGGTGTCTGGCTTCTTGACTTGTTTTTTAGAAGGAGAGCTCACTTTTTTGTAGTTTTGAAACTGAAATATTATTTTCAGTCTTTAGACAGAAAGACATGAATAGAAAAATGTTTTAATACACTAGGTAGTTCTTTGACAGCTTTATAACAACTTACTGTATATTTTGTGAGGCTTAGAGACTAGTTATTTGATGCTAACTCACTGGAAAAACCTAGTGCTGCAGCAAATGCTGTTGGTGACCCAAGTTAGAAGCACTGTTTCCTGTGGATTAATATTGACTCAACATCCAATTCTGAGCTAAGAAGCACAGTAGAAGACTTGTCTTCATCACGCAGTAAATAATTAGTACACTTTTTCAAGTATTACCTTCTAATCATGGCTGAAACAGGTTAAATTAGGTAATAATCATATCTTTGAGTAGCTACTCTGGGATAAATAATTTTAAGTGATTGCATATATTTACTGTTCATAGTAATTTGTATATCTAACACTATATTGAAGATTGCATTTCAATACCAGATACAAATCTTTAAGGAAAGAAAAGGCACAGATAAAGTGATTAGCCAAAAATATTTAACTGATTTTCCAAATGCAGATAACACAAGTATTCACAGTTTCTAGACTGAGTGATTAGTTTCTTTTACACTCTATAAAAAGGTCAAGTGTAACCAGGAAAACCTAATAAAGAAGCTTATTTTCAAACTTTCTTCTAAAAGTAATTAGCCCTAATTACTAAATGAAGGTCAGCAAGCATAAGCAAAGAAGAGGTGGTGCTGTTCGCCTTTAAAAAAGAAATTGGCGTGTAGGAATCAAAGCTATGTTTTAAAAGGCATATTTGAGGCATGTTTTCTTGATCTTTGCATGCATGCAGTGGAACTATGGGTCATAGAGGAGTTTGAGGCTCCCTCAACAATTATAGTTTGTATTTTTGTTTGAATCCCAACAGGGAAATGAGGGTGGTGGAGCTCTAATCTCTAAATACCATTTCCCTCTAGTCTGGTGATGAAATAGCAGCTGATTGCAAGTACAGCTGCGCTGGGCAACACATGCTGTGGATAGAAGTGGTTCTGCCTGCTGTTCATGTTCTAGTCATCATTTGGCCTTCTTAGTCACAACTCATGATTTTTCCTTTCTTTTGAGACATTACAAAGTAAAACAAATTTTAAACACAAGCAGCAGAATATTTTGCTTGTGAAGGAAAATCATCAGCTGGTAGTGACCCTAGGAAAAGGATACAGAACTTCCGGAAAACCACACGTGAAAGAAAGCTGCCTGAAATACTTTGTCCAGTAGTTACAACTGTTCCACTTCCATTCCAGGATCTTCATGTTCTTAGTATCCCAAATGATGATGCGAAGTTACATTGTCCTTTGTTAACTTTGTTTTTAATGTAGGTTTGATCTTTTTTTATTTGTTTGAGCATGTTAAAAATCCATGAATTCCTTTCTTGCATTCTTTTTAGTTTAAGAAGTTTAACAAGAACGTATTTGGTTTACAATTAAATTGTCTTTTCCTAAGTGAAAAAATACTGTTATGCTATTCTATGGGTAGTCATGTAAGGTTACATTTAAACCAAGTGGTTAGTTAGACTAGTCCTTCTCACAAAGTCTGTGGAAGAACTAGGAATACAGTTTTGGTTTCCTGAGGCCCTGTTCCAGCTCTGTGTCTGTTAGACTGCATTCATTTTCCCCTGTATTGTTCACAGCTTGAGCTTTGGTTCCTGAAATGATTGTCAGTGCTAGCATCTAGCCAATAAATTCTCTTCTGCACAGATGAAATGAATTTCTATCATAATTCCATTTATTAAGGGAATCAAACTGTGTCATTTGTTTCCAAAGGCTGGCTTTATAGATGTGTTTGGGAAACTACGACCAACAATATTAGACATTTGCCTCACTTAGAAGAAAGAAAGAAAAGGAGCAAGAAAAGGGATGCAGCTGCATGTCTGCACATGCACTCTTTTTGGTTCTTGTGTTACCAAAATTAGAAAATAGACTTGTCTGATGTACTGGATCTGTAGTAATGAAAATATGCTGAATTCTACATTGCGCTTGGCATATTATATTATTCATAATACAGTGCTACATGGCCTTGATTGTACTTTACAATTCTTCCTGTTTATATTAGGTAGGTTGCTTGGATTAAACACAACATTTTCTGTATTGTACTAAAAGGCTATGAGATTTTTCCAGTGGTTTTATTTTATCAAGAGAAATGCCTTTATCTCCAGGAAATTTATGCAGTCATGTTGATAGGGTTCCCACTAAGGACATGAATAAGCCATAAATGAATGGAGTTATCAAAAATCCCTGGCCTACAAATTATTTTATAAATGATTGGAGGGAAATAATTCATAGTCACGGCTTTTAGCATGTCTTGATGACTATCCCACTGGATTTTCTTCAGTTTTGTTAGTGTTGAAAGTAAAAGGAGATAGATGTATGGAAGCTGTTTCTGCTTCTTACCTTTGCAGTGGTATCTTTTTTTAATAATATGTAGACTATGTTACCACAGAACCTGAGTTTCAGGAGTGCACTAAGTGATGGTTGTCAAGCCCTAGTTGATTCTGTCACCCTCTCACCAGGAAGCAAGCATGTGCATGTCATAGACAATATCCTGTGTTGTTGAGCAAGTCCACCGTAGCGCTGTGCCGGTGTGAAGTTACCAAATGCTAAGACTCATATTTAGGTATGTCAAATTGTTGTACTGAGTTTGCATCCTGAATAAATTAAGCAAACCTTTGGCTGCCAAGTTGTGGTAGTGTCTCTCATCTGGTTATTTTAAATGCATTTGGGAGGGAGGGTGGGTATAGTGTCAGACTGGGTCATGTTTTACTTTTTTTCATACTTCCTTGCATCTCAATGGGGTTGAGTGAAGGAAAAAAATTTGCATTGCGACAGAAAGCTGTGAAAGCTCTTTTTTTAAATGATTGTTGTTTCTGCTCTCCCTTCAGTCTGTGGTAGGATTTCTGTTTTGTTTTGATTCTGCTTTTGGTAACTGTGCTTGACCCATGAGCTGAACTTATCTGAATAGCTGTCTATCTTGATGGCAGTGGATGAGCTGCATATGAAGCCTCAGTACACCATCTGCATTCTGCTAACACTTGTAGCAATGTCTGGCAGCTTCATTCACTGCCTGTGTAAGGGTGTTGGAAAGAGAAGGGAGAGTTGATCTTTGTGTGACTTCCTAAGAGATCTAATGATGGAGATGCAGTTTTTTCAGTTGCCATTGCATGCATTATTACAAAAAGAATATAAGCTATTTTGCCATCACCTGGGAATGTGGCTTTTTTTCATTAAATAAAGTACTGGTTTTTCTCATCAGTAGTTTTGAAGGTTGCTGAAGAGTACAGGAGTGTGAGAACTAATATTTTCTCTATGGTCATTGACACAGGATCATCTGTCAGTTTAAATAGTTCAGGTCCATATCAGATTATGACAGGTTCAATATACTTGCTTAAATTGGGTGATTTTTGAATTATTTCTCTATAACTGTTTACAGTCCTTGACGTTAGAAGGAACAGTGATTACAAAGGAAGCATTCAGCTTTACTCCAGTAGATTTGTGACTTCAGATGACTTCAGAAATAGTAGATACTAAAATTAAATTTCTCTCTTATGATTAATAACAATTGCCAAATTTTGATTTCAGGCATTGCAATCAGTTCTGACCTCTGAGAAATCAGTTTCTGAAATACCTGAAACAACGAATGACTTCTTCTGCAATTTCCTGGTCAGATTGGGAATGTCCAGAACCCTTGACTGCTTTCAAACAGAATGGTAAAGTATTTTAAGACTCTAAAAATTACGAAAGAGATTCAAATGTTTCCAGTATTTCAGGATATATTTCCAGAAGTCTTTTAATTGCAAGTCAATCTTAAACATGTAATGCTTTGCCAGGTAACTATACTGATATTGAGAATGAGGCTGCAAACTATTGTTTCAAGGACAGACTTTCAAGAAAGCTTACTTCAGGGAGCTCCTAAACAGGTATCTCTGAAGAGCAGTTCATCTAACTGTAGACACTGACAAACCTGAAGT
Organism: Agapornis roseicollis; assembly: GCA_002631895.1. Taxonomy (NCBI): domain Eukaryota; kingdom Metazoa; phylum Chordata; class Aves; order Psittaciformes; family Psittacidae; genus Agapornis; species Agapornis roseicollis. Next base: position 228,019 of record NDXB01020980.1, read on the forward strand.
GGTCACCTGAGGCCTCTTTTGTGACCAATGAACAGAAATACTCTTTTTCAGGATGCAACTCCTCTGAGTTGTTTAAGCTGTCTCCTTTAAGACAAATTAATTCAGTTGTATTTTTTTAAGTATGTTCTGCTCTCCACTGACTACCAGTGAAAATTAAGACCAGCTACAGTGCAAAGACTTGATCATCATTGGATCAAATGTGTCCAATACAAAATAACCAAGATTTCGTTTAGCAGTGCTTGAGAGATCCTGCGGCTTTATCTTCTTAGTTTTCAGAACATGAGTGCCTGCTTAAAAACGGAATATTTTGTACTATGCTACAGTATGTGCACTGTAATTGGGTGGATTTGGGTATTCATCATAGCTAAGTAGATTCATTGTTGTAAGTAGAATAATCACAATTTTTATACTTGGTAATTTTTGATAAGTCAGTCAAAATAATGCGGTTGTTTTTTCCCTAAAATTTTAATTCTTATACTAATCAGAAGAGTAAATTCTTGAACTGTTATTTTTTTCCCCCCAGCTTTTATAGATTGCAGGGATTTTGTCCATTGTTGTAAAGAAGTTTAAACATGCAGCTTTGTCTGAGTACTCCACTTTCTCCTCTTTCATATATGGAATCCCACATGATGTATACTTTTTCTGCAATTCAGTAAGACTGACGTGCTGGGCATGCTGCACAGCTCAAAAGGAGAACTGAATTATTTTGTAGCAAATGATGACAATTGTCAAAAAATTCTTTTGAAATACTTTACTTAAAGGCTTGCTCTGAATCTGTAAGTTGCATTGGAAAGATTCTGAGAACTGGAAACACCTCTCTTTAAGTTATCTTGTAGTCAGTCTTTAAATATCTTATTTTTTTCCCCACAAAGGCCTTGAAGCTTTTGAATTGTCTTAGGAAATGGATTTAATGGGGAGTCACTGCTGTTGTTTGCAAGGCTCTGGTGTTGCTAGTGTAGAGCTTGCCAGTCAGGTGTTGCCTTTGGAATTAATGATGATCAGCATTTTATAGCATAACAATGAGACTTAAATGACTCCTTAGAGAAGCAGCCCTATACTTCTGTGTTCTTTTTAAACAAAAGAACTGATATGAATAGCATCAAGTTTGAAGTCTGAAATTTTTTAGGCTAAAAGAGAATTAATACTAGACAGATATAAATAGCACCTTTTTATGGAACTAGAGCTTTCTTTGAAGCACTTAGCCTGAATTTATATCAATGGCAAAATTCAGAGTGCTTTTTAACAGAGCAAGTGCAGGTCTTAGCAAACCCTATCTTATAAATCCTTAACTATACATACATATTTTCTCTATAAGTAATATTTTATTTTCTACAGCATTACAAATGAGCTCGTTGTAGCAGGTTCTGCTCTTACTGTATTGAGACTTTTCTGCATTAATACCTTATTTAAAAATGTTTCATGTTGATTTGAAATAGATAACTGACAATATTAATGAAAGTGAGAGCAAATTAGTGTACTTGGGTTCCTCATTATGTATTGGGATGACACACTCTCGTGCTGTGGTGATCAAGTCCTAATGGAATTTAAAATGAGAAATTAATTAACATAGAGAAAATGTATCAAAAGGCTTGCTTCGAAATAATTGTCTGTCTGAGATCTAAAGGTCACTTTAATTGGACCAAATTATCTGTGTTTACTTCAGAGTTTGAGAAAACATTGTTATTCTCTCCAGCGATATGAAATGTTAGGATTTGATTACGTTGTACTTTAAGCAAAACCCACTCTTTTTCTATGGTGTAATGTGTAATTTCATCACACTTGTCATGATTTTTTTACTTGTGTAGTTTTGGTTGCACGTATGCTTTTTTTTCCAGTTATACTTGAAGGAACTAAAATTGAGATTTAAATTATTTTTTTAGAATATCTAATTTACCATTAAATTTTCTATTCATTTTATATACAGAACTTTATAGTGCTTTAGTTGCTTATTAAACATATTGGATTGGCAGCTTTGAAGTATGAAGTGCAAGGGCTGATCAACTGTAAATTCATGCATCTGACAGACCATTCCTCCTAATCCCAGAGAGCTCACTGCTGCTGACAGCATGTTGCCAGTCTGATGAACAGATGAATCATTTGCTGTTCTCACATATGCGCAAAGTTATCACTGTGATTAGTTAGTATACTCATTGGACTGGTATCTCTAAGTGTTCTTGGAGACCTGGCAGTGTTTCAGCTTGGGAGTAAAAGGAGAGTTGCAGACTGATTATAGAAACGTGATTTGAAAATTCTTTTCTGTTTGATGTGGTTGGATGTGACTAAACGTAGATGACCAAGCAAGGTTAAAAGCTAGGTTTATCTTCTTGTGTGCCTTGCAAAAATCACCTGGGTTGTGCATAACAGAGCACATGCAACAAAGCTACTATGTCTACTGTGAGCATGAAGGGTAAACTCATTAGAGAAAAATTCCTTTTTTGCAGATTGAAGAAAATGGGTATAGGCTGTGATCATGCATGTCGCAACTCTCTGAAGACACTGGAAACAATGTGCTTATTCCAGGCATGCCTGAGCTGTGTCTGCTCTCTGCCCTCTTTGGCCTGGAAATCATACAGTTACATTAATATCTGTTGTTGCTTTGAGTTCGTAAATCCCAAGAGAAACAAGGGTTATCAGTTTCAGGACAGCATCAAACTAAAACATACTCAGTTTTTTATTAGAACTGGCTCTGAGCACAAGTGACGTAATAGCAAGTTTGATTTGCAAAAGGCCATCTTGGACGTACCTACTTTCTTGCCTGCACAACTTGATAATAGAGGTTTTCTACTTACACACTGTAATGGATTGGAGGAGTACACTAGGAATAAAAGGTGCTTTTTTTTTTTCTGCTGTCATTTATTTCTTAGACTTCTGTTGAAATGGTTTAAGACATTATCAGTTAGAATGATAACTTTCAGTAAGAAGTTCTTGTAAAATCTAAAATTTGAAATTTTAATCTCTGAATGCATCTCTAGGTGAGTTATCCCTTAGGAAAGAACTGTTCTATGCTACCTATCAGTAGGGTCTCTGCAACCTGATTCCTTTAAACTCTAAGAACCTTGAATTCAGTGTAATGTATATATATAGTAGCAATGTAATGGGTTTAGTCAGTCTGCCCTGGGCTTGATCATAAAATCATAGTTGACATTAGGTTTCCAGATTCTTGCTTAATTTTAAATAGTGATTCAAGAATAATTACTCATTTCTGAAAAGCTGAAAAAAATACCTGTGTGTGCATGGAACTAATTAATGTAATTTGCATCCCAGTTCCCTTCTGTAATGGAAAGAAGTGAGAACAAAAGCTATTTGGCAGTCAGCTAGGTAGTTATGTAGGAGTTCTAGAAGTTTTACAGGACTAGGTTGATGAAAGCTAATAAGATTTCATAATGCAGTTTTGTTCCGGGTTGTAGCTGCTCCATGTCAACTACATGCACAAAAGCCTTCATTTTTAGTACTGTTTTTAGACAAGGGCATAGTGAATTTATTGGCATTAATTGTATTTCATTAAAATTGTCTTTCAGAGTCCTTAGCTCTGCTGGAGGCTAAATTCATCAATTATCCATGTCTGATGTGTCTTCGTGCAGAAGTGTAATGGTTTTCATGACGTGCAGTTAGGTCATTCAGTTGAGAATTTTTTTCTGGCAAATAAAGGAATATGTAGAGTTGTGATAATTTGTGATGAAAAGTGCCCTTATTTTGCAGTATTTCCACAGGAATTGTACCTGCTTATCAGTCGATATTTACTGGAAGGGAAGACCAAGCTTCTTTTAGTATTAAAGCCTGTTGCCACTGTGATTTGCTTAGGAAAACAAAGTGATGATAGAAAGAATTTTACTTTGGATGTGTTTAGTTTGACTTTTGAAAATCTTTCATTTACTGGTGGTGACTGTGAGTGACAACTTAATTCATAGGGATGAGCATTCCTAGAAGTGTCCGGAGGCTGCAGATAAGTACCTGACTATAATTGGATGCAATTTGGATTCAAGAGCTGCTAACGGGCCTCTCCCCTTCTCCTTTTTTTTTTTTCTTTTTTTTCTCTTTTTTGGAGGATGTTAAGTAAAAATTGCTTGTTGAGTTAGAATCATAGAGCAGTTTGGGTTGGAAAGGACGTTAAGATCATACAGTTCCAACCCCCCTGCTGTGGGCAGGGACACCTCAGACTAAACCATGTCACCCAAGGCTTCATCCAACCTGGCCTTGAACACTGCCCAGGGATAGAGCATCCACAATTTCCTTGAGCAGCCCATTCCAGTGCCTCAGCACCCTTACAATAAAGAACTTCTTCCTTATCTAAACTATCCACAATCTAAACTTCCCCTGTTTAAGTTTGAACCCATTACTCCTTGTCCTTTCATTGCAGTCCCTAATGAAGAGTCCCTCCCCAGCATTGCTACTGCCCCCCTTCAGATACTGGGAGGCTGCTATTAAGTCTCCACACAGCCTTCTCTTCCCCAGGCTGAACAGCCCCAACTCTCTCAGCCTGTCTTCATACAGGAGATGCTCCAGTCCCCTGATCATCCTTGTGGCCTCCTCTGGACTTGTTCCAACAGCTCCATGTCCTTTTGATGTTGAGGACACCAGAACTGCACACAATGCTCCAGGTGAGGTCTCACGAGAGCAGAGTAGAGGGGCAGGATCACCTCCTTGGACCTGCTGGTCACACTTCATTTGATGCAGCCCAGGATCCCTTATTCTACAACAAGTTTTTGTTCCTACAGCATGTTTTATTGATCTAGCTATGCTGTGCTTCCTGTCTTCAAGTTTCGGATCTGCTGCTTGTGTCCAGGTGTGGGAGATAGCATTTAGTATTTCTTCTATTTTGAATTATTGCTGTTCTTTTTGTACTTCCTTCCTACTGGAAAAAAAAAAAATCCACACAGGTTCAATATATTTTTCACCTGAAAGGCAAAAAACGTTCATCCTAATCCTCCCAGTGAATTCCCATGAAGAGCTTCTTCCAGCTGCAGTCACAATCAGCAGGGAAGCTGATGGTGGGGCTGTCTTTATCTGGTATAAGTTATTTATAGCTCATTGAGCCTATGCTGAACTGATATGGCTACAGTAGTGCACAATGTCTTTGTCTTCCATGGGTGTGTAAGGGCTTGTATGAACTGAAGGTCTTGCTTTTCTGTGTTTAGGACAGAAACAGGTAAGAAATAGCTGTTTTGTACATATGTGGTCAGGATTCTGGAATCACCTCTGCAATGTCTGCTGGCACAAAAGCATCTTATGCTCATATATATAGAGCTGAATCTTCATGTTTTTTGAACATTTTGACAGACCACTTATAATGATTCTTTGAACAAGTGGGGTTCTCCAGAAGCATTTATTTTGTGCCTGTCAACTTTTTTTTTTATTAAATTTAGCTTCCCTGAATCTTTTCTGACATCACTGCTTTCTTGTATAGAAGATATTTAGGTATTTTCAATTGCTCTATAGTTAAATGCCTTTAAAATAAGCTTAATATGAATAGTTTTAATGTCTATATCCTTTTTACTGCCAGTTAGAGTATTCTTAGCTTTCATTGGCATCCTACTGAAAGATGTATAGTCCTAAAAGATATGAAGACTGAGTAGGCTTCATTGCCAGGAGCTATAGATATTCCTAGGTTGCTGCACAGCATTACATGCTGCTCCAGATTCTCCTTTTACTTCTCGAAAGGCAAGTTAGTCTGTACAAGTATTTAACTAAAGTAGCCTTCAGGCTTCTGCATCACAGAATCTTGCTTTCATGGGGGCTGGTAAAATAGGTAAATATTGGTAAATAGAATTTAATGAGAGGGCAACATAAGTAAACAGGAAGGAACGAAGAAATTTCCCTAGGTGAGCTCTCTATTCTATGCTGAAGATAGCTCATAGATTCACTCATCCAGTTTATCTGCAGCTTTGCCGTTTTACTTGAGTCCTCAAAAAATAAACTTGCATATAAAAGCACTGTGAATATATACAAATGTTATTTGAACAAGAATATTTTTTTCCTGTCTTCCGTTTAAGCTGTTTGGAAGAAAGGAAGGCAGAAAGCAATTGTGTAACCTGAAGTATTGTTATGCATAACATGTCTTTTGGTTATTATGCACTGTAATACATTTTAGAATGAAAAGTAGTAAAATAGAACAGTGTGGTGCGATAGTAGTGTTGCTAGTTGTTAATGATCATAGAATGTAAAAGCCTTGAGATGATAAATGTCTTTGTAATTCTAGTTTAGGTAAACGCTAGTATGAGAGGAGAGACATCAGTGAAGTGAGAAAAAAGGAAACATAGAATATAATATCTCTGTTTCTTTTCTACTAGGTATGAACTTGTACAGAGAGGCCTGCTCACAGCCAAAGACATTGAATTGGTTCCAGCTGTGTATACCCTCAACCAGCAACTTGAGGCTGAAAATATGCATTTGAAGAAAGATCTGGAAAACTATAAACATGCTGCAAAGTATGTTATTTGCTCTTACTGACACTTTGATATACAGTAGTAAATGGCGACGTAAAGTAAACCTGCGTTCTGAATGGAAATAATAAGTTCCTGTTTGTTCTGCTGGCTGCACGTATTTTTTACTTCTAGGTGCCACATATAATCAAAGTCCAGGTTTCTCTGAGCTCTCCTAGAAACCTATAATCTCAATTTCTTTTATTTGTGTTTACTGAGCTATAGAAAATAATTTTCAATATTCAGTAATCACAATAAACTACTACAAAGAATCATGACAGTATAATACATAGAACTAAAAAAATAAACAGTTACATGAATTTTGTATTAAAATACAGGACTCTAAATTACAGCTACTTCAAATTATTAATATAGGGAATAAATCACTTATACATTTATTCATTTTTTTAATTGCAAAAGAATCTATCACTCTGGTCCGGGTGGTAAATGATATGTCAGTGCAAATTACCATTCTTGGTTATACATGTGTGTACACTGTAGTATTTGATTTTTACAAGGCAGTTTTACTTCAGTGATAATAGAGTTAAAATATTTAATCTGTGTATTGGAGAGGTCCAATAGTGAACTACATGTGACATAGCCTTTTCTGAAGAATGGTACATCTGCACATGTTTTGTGTTCATTGCGAATTTGCCCTGAGACCTAACTATGTGCTCAGTTCAGTTTTGCCAGTGCATAGTTTTAAAATATAGAGCTGTAAAAAATTACCTCCATCTCGTTGGTTTTTCCTCAAGATTGCCCAAGCTACTACTTTTCATTTAGATTGTTCCTTTATATGAAAAATAGCTACTCAGATGTTAAATAATCATTGCTGCTGATAATAATGATGATCAAATTATTTTCCAATGATAATGATTTAGTACTTTTTAAATTAATGAATTAATTTACCATAGTCTAATAGTTAAACAGCTTTAATAATCAAGTCAAATATTGTGTAGTCTAAATATACTGCTGTCATGGTTTAAGCCCAGCCAGCAACTCGGAACCATACAGCCTCTTGCTCACTCCCATCTTTCTTCCTCCCCCTACTCCCAGAGGGATGATGAGGAGAATTGAAAGAATGTAACTCCCATGGGTTGAGATAAGAACAGTCCAGTAATTAAGGTGCTACCACCAATTAATAATGATGGTAAGGGAAATAACAAAGAGAGAGAATACAGTTGCTCATCACCTGACGACCGATACCTAGCCCAACCCGAGCAGCGATCTGGGCCTTCTGGATAACTCTCCCCAGTTTATATACCGGGCATGACGTGCTGTGGTATGGAATGATCCTTTGTCTAGTTTGGGTCAGGTGTCCTGTCTCCTCTTCCTCCCAGCTTCTCCTCCTCACTGTCAGGGCATGAGACTCACAAAGTCCTTGGTCAGAGTAAACATGACTGAGCACCCACTAAAAACATCGGTGTTGTCAGCATTCTTCCCAGGCTGAAAGTCAAAACCACAGCTCTCCACCAGCTACTAAGAATCATAGAATCATAGAATAGTTAGGGTTGGAAAGGACCTTAAGATCATCCAGTTCCAACCCCCCTGCCATAAGCAGGGCCACCTCACACTAAACCATGGCACCCAAAGCTTCATCCAACCTGGCCTTGAACACTGCCAGGGATGGAGTATTCACAACCTCCCTGGGCAACCCATTCCATTGCCTCACCACCCCTACAGTAAAGAACTTCCTCCTTATATCCAATCTAAACCTCTCCTATTTAAGTTTGCACCCATTACCCCTTGTCCTGTCACTACAGTCCCTAATGAAGAGCCCCTCCCCAGCATCCCTATAGAACAATGACTGCTGAACCCAGGACAACCGTTGCACTGGGAGATGGGCCATATAGAAAACACTTTTTTTTTTTTTTTGATCTGCAGTTTCTTTGGACAATGAATAGTTAGGGATTATGTCTCTCATTTGAGTGTGAAAGACTCTGTAATATATAGTAAAAGAAGAAAAGAGAAGGATCTGGCCCTTCTGAAATTCAATATTGTCAAGAGTAATTTTAACAGGCTTTCCTTCCTCACTCTTCTTTTTTACCTTTTTTTATGAAGCAGAACTTGCTATGTCAAGGTAATCTGAGCGGGTTACGTCTTGGTAAGAGTTTTCCTGGCTATGTTGTGTTGCTACATAATTAAAACCATAAAGCTCAAGACCATTTCACTGGGATTATGAATGAATTGGGTTTTTCCTGTGTCTCTTTACTCTTCAAGGTGCCAGAAAAGATTTGGTAGCAGATGTCTAATTAAAAGGCTGAAAGATGACATGATAATGTGCAACAGGAGGAAAGCAGGAGAGGGAAAAGACATTGCTAATATGATAGGTTCCTACAGGCTCTCTGTTAAATAGAACTCCTAACATTCACTAAAGTGAACTGTGCTAAAAAAAACCCAAAACAATACAATCCACACACTGACGCTGTGCCCTATTTCATTTATGAGACCTAAAATAGTAATGCTGTGGTGGTAAATGATTCATGTCACCAGTTTGGTATTCCAGAGAGGGCAGTGAGATGTAGGGCTATTTGTATGACAGATTAGAGTTGAGTAAATTCTGTTCATGGGCATTTACTGTTAAATATTGCACTTTGTATGTGCCTTGTTAAAACACTTATTAAGATTAGCCCTCCTTTATTTACCTGTAGGGAGAGCTTTATTTTCAGTCTTCCTCCTAATACTAGAATGGAACATATGTAGATGTGAAGCTTGGTGGTTTGTGCTGATTTTTTTCTACCTTGTTTTTTCAACATTTTTATTGATACTAATGTTTAAAGTTCAGCACTTCTGTAACATTTATTTCACTTGGGTTTGTGGTTTGGGTTTGTTTTTTTGGGTGTAATTTTTTTTTGTGTGTGTACTTTTAGTAATTTATGAATTAAAGCAATAAATGAGTTTGTAGAATGGAGCATTTCTGCTGTATGTATCTGTCCTGTACTAAATCTGTTTACTGTAGTGAATGTTGTTCATACATTCAGTACTGGAGTTGGTACCCTCACTATGGTAAAGCAAGTATTCCCAGCAGGAGCCAAAATTACCTGGAGGACAGTTAGTTTTCAGGTATTGAGATAGAATTCACTACCTTAAACTGAAACCAGACTGCACTGAAGATGTTGATTTGACTGGTTAGAAACCAAGGAATTGTGGGTGAAGAAAGTCTCATGTTTTGCTCTGTGGATTGGTCAGAAAACTTTGGTTGAGATACAGTGCTGTGAACTGTATTTGAAGATTTTAATTATTCTAGGTTATTTCTGAGCTTGGCATTCTTGAGAGCTGTCGTACAGAAAAGAGATGTTACTTGGGACCTTGGCAGTATGGGGGCCCAGGATAAATGACTGTAAACCAATTATCTCATGCTTTCATGTTTAGCAATTGATGGGAGAGATTCAGTATTTGAAAGCCAACTGTATTTTGGGTATTTTAATATAGTATTTGCATGATTGCATGGCAAGCAGGCAGGCTAATAGAGCTGATTGCTGGCTGCTGTTTACATTTCACTAAAGAGAAAATCATTGCCAGGTTTGCTTCCTGTGTGCATTAGGTATGTGTTTTTCATAGGCTATCCAATGTCTGAAGGCATCTTGCGATGTAACAAAATCCCTGGATGCATACAGTAAAAGAAATACTAGCATAATTCTTCTCCAAAGCTAGTGATAGTTATTACTTTAAGGTGTAGGTATCTTTATTTAGATGATTTATTTAGATGATTTCAAAACCCAAGCACTGTGTTGTGATAGAAATCAAAACTACTTTTACCTTAGTTTGCCATGTGACAGGAGTTAGAGTATACCCTCTTTATCTTGAAGGCTCCAGCTAAGCCCTGATTGATTGGTAAGGGATGTTATCTCTAATGGAAGCATAGCTATTCTTTCCGAGATGCAAGAAAAATCTGAAAATGTCTTTTAAAAGTATTAACCCTTACAGGAAACTAGTTAACTTTAATTCATTGTCTCCTGTGATTTGTATTTTAATATCCTAGTAATATTTGCTAGAGTTGAATAATAATAGATTGTCATTTCATAGGAATGTTAAATTCTGCCTGTGTGACGAATTGAAATAGCTCAAGTCCCATCCATTTTTGGTGTTTTCTTATGACCAGACCCTTTGTATTGCCGTTGTACTTAAACGTGTCAGTGACAACATAATGGTATATCAGGTTTAAGATGGTGTTAATCACTAGGACTGCTCACTGTGCTATTTATAAGTCAGTGATTTAGGTATTAGGTAGACAGAAGGAAAACCGTGCACAGCTTTTCTGTGAGGTTGGTATCTGAGTTCACAAACATCAGTTATGAAGACTAAACACTTGCAAGTATCTTTCTGTCCTGATTTTTGGAAGCATGCTCACAAATATACACCCAGTTTACAGCCACAGTAACAATCAAAATATAAAGCAATCCTAGAAATCGTATGTATTATTACTATCAGTGCTATTGCCAGCAATAAAATCCTCAGCTGATCTCCTACTTCTGTGCTAAAATCTAACTATTCCTGCACATATTTCTCCACTTACACCATGAAAAAAATGAAGTGCACACTTCTTGTATTGTGCACCATGTTTAAATGTATCTGTTTAATTATATGATACATGTAGCATGCTTGCTGCTAAATGCTGTATAAATTAGAGTAAAAGCAAGAGTATGTTTTCTAAACTTGTTTCATTAAAATTTTAGGGCTACAACTTACAGCATCTTGGAATAAAGTCCCACCTAAACTCAGTGGGAACCAGGCACGTAACTCACCTTTGAAAACCCCTACTTGGATTTATTGGACCCTGTCCTTTTTTGCTATTTTTATGAAACTGCTTGCTTAAGTTTAACTGGAGAGACCTGCTGTCTTTGACATATATATTAAGTAAAAGAAATGTATTTTGGCTTGGCTATGGTAGTAGCAACATCTTTTTCCTCTTAAAGCAAGTTGTCTGCTCTAGCTGTGAAGGAGCAGGTTTTGTGTTCAAGATATCACAGCAAGTCAGATTTTGTGAGTAGTGTCATGATGGAGTTTCCCAGAATTGTCCTGAGACTACAGATTCGTTTACCTCTCAAATGTTTCACTGTTCCAAGGACCTTGAGTAGAATCATTGATCTGTAATTTGTATCCCAGTACCAACAGTTCCTCTGTTTCACAGCGTTTGTGCCCATGCCCACAGCTCCTTTGAGCTGTTCACAGTGTTGCTGCAGGGCAGTCCTGCCTGTTTTCATTTCACTGCCAGCTTTTTCTCAGGTGTGACTGATATGTAGTGGCGTTAATTCACAGTGCTGCTCTTCAGATCTTTCTGATTGTTCCTGCTACAAGCAACAGTTCATATATATATGTACATATACAACTGTGGTAGTTGGTATAAGTAATAAATATAGCAAATGCATATATAGTAAATACAAATTATTTGTGCAATTAAATATAATGCACTGGCAGTTACAAGGCTTCTTCCTGGACCTGTGATTTTGGCGTATTCTGCTGTCATAGTGGTTTTCCCAACTCTACATCTCCTGTTTGAGAGGAAATGAGCTTTATTTTTGCAAAGAGTAGATATCCAGTTTCTGTGAAAGATAATTTCAGGCTTCCTTTCCAATTAAGCAATTCATCTGGTAATCTTTCCTGGCAAACTGTTGTCAGTAAAGGCAAGGAGAAAATATATGGAATATATGCAGAGTATTTTAATTTATGTTTATGGAGCAGAGTATCTCAGGGTGTCCTTTGGCTGTGTAGAATGTGCTTAGAGAATAACCGGTTATCAATGTTTGCCCTTAATTTTGAAATGGGTTCTTTTTGCTTCCTGTTGTCATACAGGGCACACCTGGAGGCAGGCTGCAAACATGACTGAACAGAGCCCAGAACTTTTCTAGCACAAATTTTTTGAGAAGATCTCTAAACACATTATTCTCAAGGCAGGGATAGTTATACTTCTGTGTGTCTCTCTAGTCTGTTCTGTTATGCTGGCTGTGTATCCAGATGTGATGCAGATATTAGAAAATCAGTATTGCGATACATGTTCCTGTAGTGTTTTAAACCACAAGAAACATGTTGTTTTCTAATCACCTGTAACTTGAATATATACCCCCACAAGAGGCCCTGTGCTTAAAGTAAGGTTGACCTCAACTCTGAGATTTATAATGCCAGAATGCTTAAGGGTTCTGTTTAGAGGAATAAAGGGAAGGTGAAGAGTACCCATGGTTTTGTAGAGCAGCTGGCAGCAAAAAGATGTCAAAAGTATTGGGAAGTATGTGTTCTCCATCACAGGGCATGCTACTAGAAGTTTCATTTTGGTAGTCATGTGCACACCTGAAAATAAATTCTGTATGTATTTGGCATGCCTTGATGAACAATTAATAGGAGACTAATACTTCACTCTTGAATTTTCTATTTGCATATAGCAAAGCAAAAGAGGCTTTCCTAAAAATGCAGAAGGAGCGCGACTTCCATCGACTGCATCATAAGCGAGTGGTCCAGGAGAAAAACAGGCTTATTTGTGACATCAAAAGGTAAAAAACCACTTTAGTTATTATACACGTAGTATACATGTGCACTTTTCAATTATTACCTGATAAGGAGGTAACATTGTGGAATTTAAAGTTCTAAAGTAAAGCTAGCTGCACTTAGTTAGTGTGCTGATAAATAGTAACACCATCTGACCATTCTGCCATGTCTCTTAAACAATTTCTAATGATTTTGTGATATATTCTTTGTGGTGTGATGTGGCATTAAGAAATTCATAGTATTTCTAATAATTTAAAATTAAGTGAGATTTTCTTTTAGCCAGGTGTCTTTCCATAAATGTGTAGTGATTTCTGGGTTTAGGGACTTTGCCCATTTTAAAAGTATTTGTTACCGCACCAAGTTCAGAACCATAGCTGGTATTTTCTGTCTTTTTACATCTTGAACTTCCTACAGGAAACTTGATATGTTACTTTGGTTGCAAATAAGCCCAAACTAGTCCATTGGTACTGAGTAATTTATCATATTTAATACCATAATTCTGTCGTTCTGGAGTTCTGTAAGTTTTCTATTAACTGTTTTTCTACTTTGTCTCCATGAGTAGAGATTTTGCATGTTGTCTGAAGATCAGTGAGCCAGGTGGTGGAGTTGAGGTTGAAATTTCTTCTTTGCTCATGCTTGTCAGCTTATTTTAGAATAATGTTAGGAGTGGCTCACATCTGCAGCTCCAAACAATTGATAGAATCTTATTGATACTGCTACCAATCAGTGTGTGTAATAGCAGCTACATGTTCTGTATCTTTAAGCTTGAAATCCATACATACTACAGCAAGAGAGCACTATTCACTGACTTATTCTCTGTGTGTCAGCTTTTTGCAGGATGCAGTATTTTTGAATCTTTTAGTGTCACATGTTTCTCTAAAGAGATTATATATATATATAAAATTTTTAGTTGGTCTGAAGAATTAGTATTTAAATGTAATGTGCAGTGAAGAAGAAGAACGATCATATTATGACTTTTTGTCTACATAAGAATCTTAGTTGCTCATCAGATAATAGATGTAAATTTTTTCTAATGAAATATCATCCATCAGCAAGAAAACAGTTGTCAACAAAATTAATATGCAGTATGTGTATGAAGGATTAAGAATAGGTCAAAATTAGGTGCATTCTTTTAAAAGGTAAGACTGAAGAGACAATGAATCCTCTTAGTAATCTGAAGCACTCTTGTGTTGCTTTTTTCTCTTGCTGTATTCTGGTTGGGTGGTTACCCACTAAATAGCTTTGCTGTCTCCTCCATTTTGGCCTTTTGTCACTTTGATTCTTTTATTAGGGATAAGGAAAAAGTTACACAGACAGAAATCTCTGGTTTAACTCATCTTTGAGGAATCATTTGTCCTCTTCTTTTTCACAGGCTAAAGGCACATTATGCATCATATGAACCAGTGCTCAAGCAGTTGACTGAAAAATACCAGACCGCTCTGAGACAGAAAATGTTAACTACTTTGGAGAGAGACAGAGCTGTTGGGCAGGTAAACACCACTATGGTGAACGCCATTTCCATAGCTGTAAGGAATGCTTTTGTTTTTTACTTTGGTAAATGCACAGGATATTTCTATTAAAGCAACTCACTTATGCAGTAGTTTGAAGCAGAATATTTTAGTTAGTTTCATGATATTTGGTGAAATGTTAATATTGAAAGTATATAAAAACCTAGTCCCTCAAAGTAATAGTTCTTAGCTTGTACTTGCCCAGTGCAGCTCTACATGAGTCAGCAATGTGCAAATCTTGTTATACATTCACTGTTGACAGCTTAAGGAAGGGTGTGATATTTCCACAGATTCACATACTTCCATCTGTGCCTTATTTATTTTTTTCCAGGAATAACTTTCCTAAGTTAAAAAAAAATGCATGAGGACATAGGACAGTTTTTCTGTTTTGTAAGTGGAATAATAGAGTAATATTTTGCTTCTATAATCTTATCTGATATATAGGTTGTTGTACAAAATACTCTGTTTCTTTAGCAGGAAGTACTGTTAACACAGATAATTTTCTGTTCTTCATCCATTCTATGTTGCATGTCTTTAACCAATAGTTTGTTTGCTTAAAAAAGAGAAGGAAAAAAACTCCCCAGATGCATTGTATTTCAACAGTAGCATCAATTATATGTAGATAACATGAAAGGAATTTACCATGCTTGCACTGTCTTCTAATCATCCTCATCTCTCATTGCCTCCTTTCCTCTGCCTGTCTTTTTACTCGGGTCACCTGAGGGCTTATTTCTAAAAGACTAAGGATTATATGTTTGAAATTTCAATAAGTAAAAGAAAATGTCCTGTAGGAAGGTTGCTGTCTCTATAGAGTTATACTGCATCAGGAGTACGAAAGAGAACAGATCCAATGCTATGAAATTTCAGGAACATATGTAAGACCTTATGGAACTGTAGGCACATAGGAACTGTATGCATTCTAGAGTGGTGACTTTTTTGGTAACACATGACACTGTATTTTGTGGCATTTTCTTAGAACAAAGCTGTATGTTGTATCATGCCATTAAGTTAAAGATAAGTGCAGTGATAGCAGTGGCTACAGGTTGATGGTACAGTAAGAGCCCTAATATTCAGCATTGTTTTAGTAGAGCTGTGAAAGTATTTTGAGAGATTCTGGATGGTTTGTATTTTACCACATTGTTTTGCTGGGTCTTGAATTGGGAGTAATGTTTATAACTTAATACAACAGTTGGTAAATTAAAAAAAAAGTAGATAGAATTTATTACTTAAATATGCAGGCATAAATGCTGTGTTGTGAACAGGCAGTTCAAAAGCAGTGTTTTCATACTCTCTTTTGTTGTTCTCTGCTCTTTTTGAAATTAGTTTACAGATTTGCAAGCCGCACTACAAAACTTAGAGCCTGGGTGTGCTATTCAGATGCCTGTGACAAAAGGTACAGTATTTCCATCACCAAGCTCAAACTGGTTATGGGTTTTTTGTTGTGATGCATTTCAAAATGTGGTATAACAGTAACTCAAATACTTGCACAGTGTACATTTGCTTAGCTATCCTGATGACAGCAGCAATTCTATTATTGCAATATCTATTCTAAAATGTACCCTGTGAGGACAGTGAGACTGTGGATCACAGAATCACAGAATCATGAGCCAGCTGCAGTGTGCACTTGCAGCCCAGAAAGCAACCGTATCCTGGGCTGCATCCAAAGGAGCATGACCAGCAGGTCCAAGGAGGTGATCCTGCCCCTCTGCTCTGCTTTCGTGAGACCTCACCTGGAGCATTGTGTGCAGTTGTGGTGTCCTCAACATAAAAGGGACATGGAGCTGTTGGAACAAGTCCAGAGGAAGCCATGAGGATGATCAGGGGACTGGAGCATCTCCCATACGAAGACAGGCTGGGAAAGTTGGGGCTGTTCAGCCTGGGGAAGAGAAGGCTGCGTGGAGACATCACAGCAGCCTTCCAGTATCTGAAGGAGGCCTATAGGGATGGTGGGGATGGACTCTTCATTAGGGACTGTAGTGACAGGACAAGGGGTAACAGGTTCAAACTGAAACAGGAGAGGTTTAGATTGGATATAAGGAAGAAATTCTTCGCTGTGAGGGTGATGAGGCACTGGAATGGGTTGTCCAGGGAGGTTGTGAGTGCTTCATCCCTGGCAGTGTGCAAGGCCAGGTTGGACAGAGCCTTGGGTGGCACCGTTTAGTGTGAGGTGTCCCTGCTTATGGCAGGGGGTTGGAACTGGATAATCTTAACGTCCTTTCCAACCCTAATTATTCTATGATTCTAATCGTAAGGGTTGGAAGGGACCTCGAAAGATATCTAGTCTAAACCCCCTGCGAGAGCAGGGTTACCTAGAGTACATCACACAAGAACTTGTCCAGGTGGACCTTGGATATTTCCAATGTAGGAGACTCCACAGTCCCCCTGGGCAACCTGTTCCAGTGCTCTGTCACTCTCACAGTACAGAAGTGGCAATATGGAATGTGTGAGTAACTATGGAAGGACCTTGTCCTGTAAATCTATTTTGTGTCCATTTTTTGTTATTTTATGAGCTTTTTAATTAATGTTGAGTGTTCTTTTTCAGCTTACTCTTAAGCAGCTACATATGGTGGTCCAGAAACATTTTGAAAATACTGGTGTTATGAAATCCAGGCTCTTACTTTAACACATCTCATTTTTACAGGAGGTTGTGAGAGTTATACACTACCTGCTGGAATATTTTTATCTGTACGGTGCTGTGCTGCTTCCCTGGATTTTAAATAAATACATAATTGGAAGGTTATTTTTCTAACTCCATCAGAAAAAAAAACCAAAGCACCTCTGGTTTCGTAAGTAAATGAAGCCCAAGCTAGCACATTCTTTGTGAACATCACTTCCAGTAATAATTTTGAATCTGTTTTCCACTTGCAGCAATATTTGACAATGAGATAAATCTTGGAAGAGATCAGGTTTCTAAAAGATTCCTGAAATTAGATGAGATGATGCAAAAGGGAAACATTGAGCTCTAATCTCTTTGACCAAGACAGTAGTCACATGAGAAGGCAATGTTGTACCTGCCGTAGTCATGAGCAGAGCTGCAATCAGAGGTTGCAGTTTATTTGACATTAGAGAACCCCAAATTTCTCAGCCACATGGGTGACCTGGTAGCAAATATTATACAACTTCCAGGTGAAGCATTTATACAATTCGGACATACTTTTTTTTTTAATACATTTCTTTTGTGCTCCCCCTCTGCCTCCAGGGTATTGGAGGCCTAAACGTCCTTTTGCACTGGTAGTATACCCCAGGTAAAAAGCCACTGAGTTACTCCAGCCTTTGGCAGTCAAGCATCATTGGTTCCCGTGTTCGTGGACTTAATTCCATTGTATAAATTCCTGTAGAAAAGACAAGGCTGAGAAGGGTAGTAACTATGTAAATGTTTTCAGTTTCTTTTTGGGGTTGTTGTTAAGAGACTTCCAAGCATTTCCTTTTTTATTAAGATGGCTTATTTACTGTTAATGCAGACATCTCAAGTGCTGCCCAGATCTTTGCTACTGCTCACCTATTATGAGCATAGCACATTCAGTTGAATTTTGTCCTTCAAATTCCACCTGATTTAAATTGAAGCAGTTGGTCTCCTAAACTGCTATAGAGCACTGGACTGAGATCTGATCATCTAAAGATGCCCCTCATTCTAGCTCAGGTCTTGGTTTCCTTCAGCAGTGGGAAGGTTACATAGCTGAGTCCCTTGGAACACACCCTGCTCATTTTCTAAACATTAAGCATCGCTGCTTTCATTTCTGGGAGAACGTGGAAGGGTTCTTATCCAGTCTATAAACCCAGTCTTACCCAGTGTAAACTAAGCTATGATTTTATACAAGCAAATGGCTACTTAAATAATAACTTATGAAAAGATAGACTTGAGATGTGTTAATGCAGTGAAATACTGATGTACTGGCAGGAAGGCTCTTTAGTGTTCATGGTATCTTTCTGGTTTTGGATTCTGATGGCTTTTTTTGTATGCGTGTTTTCAGCGAGGCATTGTTCAGGCCTCCAAAATATGTTTGTGTGGCTGTATATACTGGATATATTCTGCTGTAGTCTTTGAAATCTTTTTACAACTAAAGTATAAACATCTGCTCCTCTTATGAGCACAGGGCTCATTTTCATTCCACTTCAGATAGGGAGGTAGAGAACAGGGGTTTTTGTTTTGTGTTTGTTTAGAGCAAATAGCATTCAACTTTTCATCATACTCTGGCTTGATGTTATATAGTGCAGTTTCTTCCCCCATGCTAATGTTTCACAGAATAGATGCCCCATCTGTCTCTTTTTCATATTACAAATATTCAAGCTTGTTTGAGTGATTCTAAAAACTATTCTCTGTCTTTGCAGTACTTGTTTATTCTCCAGAAATCTTGAGAGCACTTTATAATACCAAAAAGTGACAGGTAGAGGAGCACTTCATAAACAATAATATATATAAAAAAAATCACTTAGGCTCCAACACAAATTAAGCTCATCAGCCACCCATCAGCTTGCTTGTACAAGCCTTAATTTGCTGCATAGCTTGTGTATCATGAATTAAGGGGTATTTTGGTTAATTTCTTTCTAGTGCTTCATACTGCATAATTTTTATTGCCCTCTGTAAGTCATGCTCATGTCTCAGTGGGTGATACTGTCTCTTATTCAGTTACTTTCTGCTGCCTCTTGAAAGTTGACTCTTGAACTCTTATTCCTGAGCATACATGCAGTCTTCAGAAGCAAGCAGTGCATAGATACTGGAGAAATTTTTCTGCAGTTTTGTGTAAAGCTTTTAGTTTGGAAGGAACTAGTACTGTTGGACCTGCAATTCTCTGCTGCAAGGAGACCACAGCTCTGTTTTATTCAGTTGCCATGTCTTCAGGACTGACTTTAATGCATTAATACAGTGGTACATTTTAGTTAGAAGATAACGAACAATCGGAGTGGCAAGTTACCAACTGTCAAAGCAGGATGCCTTTCCTGGCCAGCTGCCTGCTTTCACTGCAGTGCAGACTGTGAAGGAATAAGAATGGCTCTGCCTGGCAGCAGGAGAGTGCCTGTCATTACTCCTGATGTTGCTTCTGTCCCACAATCTGACTTGACTGCAGAACACCTGGAGAGCTGGCTTTGGCTAGAGGATGCTGAGAGTGGCTTTTAGATTTGGATTTGCTGAATTGTTTGTTTTGAATAGTGGCAAGTAGGTTTTGACCATCCAGTCCTTTGAGTTTGGTTTTTGCTTGGGTGGTTTTTTGTTGGTTTGTTTTGAGTCATATGTTTTGAGTGCATATTGAAGAACAAAGAAAAGCTTCACAGTATTTACAATGAGTTTGCATTGTAAATTTGTACCTGATTACTAGGTAGAAAAATTAATAGTAGGAAATAGATGATCTTAAGGTCCTTTCCAACCCAAACTATTCTCTGATTCTATGTTAATTTTTGGACAACTATTCAGTACTTACTACCTAGGCATTTGACCTAGCAGCTTTCAGCCTGATGCATTTCAAACAACTGAAGAGGGATAGCATTCACAGCACAGAGTATGTAATATATTTACCAGGGTTTCTTTGCTGTTCCTTAGAGAAAGTTTTTCTTTAGGGGTCTTAAAATTTTTTAGAACTTGAAGTTTTCATTTCCTATTTACATGCCTTGATGTTTAAAGTTGATAAGAATGATGCTTAATAGTTGGAGAGGAATTAGTTAACAGTCATGATTAGGACTTGGTCATCTTGTAGACTGTTTCTCTGTCCCTGCTGCACTCACTCAGAATCCGTCTCTGCAAGAATAGTTGTGTTTTGAGTTCAGATTATTTTTAAAAACAATTGGATGCCTTGTGTAAGGTGATTTCCATTAAGAACTGGTTTTTGTTTAAGTGTGGCTCTCCTTGATGTGGTAGCAAGATCATACATAAAGGAATCTAATTGTCAAAGAGAAATAGCTGATTTTTATTTAGGTTATTGGTGTATATAAACAGAACCCTTGTGTTCATGGATCAAGACACAATGTTAAGTGATGCTCTGAAAAAAGACCTCTTTTGTTTGATGAAAGAATTAAGCAGTGTTGATTGTGACGTGCTCACCTGAGTGGACACTGCTATAACATTTGGTTCTAAAAACATGTTCTAAAGCTGTTACTTGCTTAGAAAATTTCTTGTATTTTCTAAAAACAACAGCTGCTTATTTATTACCCAATTATTTTCTAAAGTTGAACTCAATGAGTTTCTTTACTCATGATTGAGTTAACTCATTGTTAAGACTGTTAACTGTGCGTTTCCTTCCCTTGATCTGATGTAATTACTGTTAGAAGGTCATGCAAAAAGAAATTTGAAATGCACCAGTTAACGTATTTAAGCCTGCTTGTCCCCATTCCATCTACAATGCAATCAGAATATAAAATACATATACACAAGCTGTTGACTTCTTAGTGCAGTTGTAACAGTTCTTTAGGATTTTTTCTTTCTTTTTTTTCTAATGGTTACTGACTTTTTAAGCTCTTCAACTGTCATAACCTTGTTGGTTTATGTGTATTTCAAAAGCACTGACAAACCCAATCTGTGAGCCACATGCTAGTGGGTAGCAGTTACTGAGTAGAAAGTGTTTGACATAAACCCTAAATTTGCTATATAATATTCCTCAGAGGAAGCTATTATTTGGGATATATGACATTAGCTCTAACCTTTAAAGCAGTGACAATACAGGCCTTTTATTGGACCATTTTGTTAGGCCCAGTTCAGTTCTCATCAGTTAGTTTTACTCAGGTTAGGTATACAGAAAGGCTTCATGTTTCCTTGATCTGCTTTTTTTGCTGCTAGAGTGGAGGGCATGTTTGGGTTTTTTTTTCCCCCCTTTAAGTCAGAAAGTTTGCATTTTAGTGTCAAGGTTTTAATAAACCTATTTTACAAGAGCAAAATGCATAGTGTGAAGAACATTTGTTTCAATTTGGGGTTTAGCTGTAGTGTTTTTCAATCTTGAGATTTTTTTTCAAAGAACTGAGGGATGCAAGTGCCTAAATCCTGTTGGAATTGCCTATTCTGTTCTTCTTCTGTAAACCCAAGTACATACTCCAGAACATTGCAACAAGATTCATAAGGAATTTCTTGTTTGAAAGGTGAGTTGGGAGAGTGCAGGAAAATCAGAATAATGCATAGGATGCAATGAGATCTTTCTTCTGGCTTTGAGGGTAATGAAGAATTATATCCATTTTACCGTGACTCTCCTGTAGTGCAAGATTAAAAATTGCTGCATTTTGGGAACAACATCTAGGGAGCCATTAGTAAGCAGATATAATAGAGCGTGCCAAAATAGTCTGTGGAGCAGAGTTATATAGTCTTGGCATAGTTATATGGATGGAACTGTAACCTGAGTATTTTTGCAAAGTGGTATTTCTCTTAGATTTTGGCATTTCTAGCTAATACTAAGTAAAGAGAGATGTTTCAGAAGAGTAGTAAAAAATGCTTTCTGATGATAGGTTTGTTGTTGTTATTTTATAGTAGGCCATGAATGTTCAGGGAATAAGTGGCTGGAAGGTCCCACCCAGAAAGCTCTTCAGAAAGCCAGGCAGCAAAAAATCATTGATGCTGAAAGCTTTTCATCTGATCCAGTCAAAGATGCAGACAAGACAAGCAAGAGAGAACCAAAGGTATGAAAACATTCTTTTGAGTTGCTCACTTATCTTAATTCAAAGTACACTTAAAATTTTACAAAGCTGTGGTGAAAGACATTTGTCCAACATGACTGAGTGAAATCCTGCTTAGTAAAAGTAAATAGGACAGGTAAGTAACAAGTTATTTATTTTTAGTATGAGTTTCTATGGCAGTTATTTTTTTAGGGAATAGTAGGAACACTGACTAGTTGAAACTAGCAAGCTACTTTTTGAGAGTCATCTGTAATCATCCTGCAGAGGAAGAGCATTGGCTATAAATGCTTGTTGCTTTGTTGTGTTTCTGTTACAGCTGGAGAAATCCTACCCTATTCTGTAGTGCTTGCAAACTTTTCAAGCATTTCAGCCTATTTCAGCTGGGTGTCAAAGGTGTAATATCTGGGAGACAGAGGGCAAATGTTGGTGATTTCTTCATAGTCACTGAAAGTTCCTATACTTGTTGATGTTCCTGTTTGGAAGTTGTGTAAATAAAAGGTGTTTCCTGATTGGAATTTGTTACTTTTGAAAGGAATTTGTTTACTTTATTTCACTTAGTTTATTTATTGAAGTTGCATTTTGGGATTATATAACTGCTTTTTCTATTTCCCAATCAAGGTAAACATTTTAATACTTAAAACTTCTTCAGCTCTTGAAACTCTTACGCTGGCCTAATTTTGTTTGAGAATCACAATTGGAGTTTGAATTGTGTTTACAGTGATGTAATTGTAATCAACTTTAGTCTTTCTTTTCCCTGTTTCCACAAGAAAATCTCCATGGTGGGGTTTTTCTGTATGCTTCTATCTGGTTTTGCAAGGACATTCCTTCTGACACTGGCAATGCACCTCTTCTCTGACAAACATACCACTTCATTTCTGTTCTCATCCCTTTTCATTCTCCTGAACCTCTAAATATAATAATAAAGAAAAAAGAAATCTGTTGCTGTCTGAAACATATCTCACCACATACTGGAAATAATTATCTGTATGGTCTCCCCACCTGTTAGTATCTGAGTATTACTGAGGCACCTGCCAGTCAACTTTCCCTGTTTTTCATTCCGTGTATAGAAGCTTCCAACTTCAACTCTTGGATGTATCTCTTCTTTTCATTTTGACCTGTGAACAGATGAATATTTATTGGCTTATGAAATCCTACTTTTTTGTTCCTATTTCTACTGAAGTCATCAGGATTTTTATAGTGAACTTCAGTGGAGTTGTGCTTCACCCCCAGAATGTATAAACTCTGCATGGGTAGTATGCCTGTCTGGCTCTTGTTCTTTGAAATTCATGAGCACTGTTGACTGGTTCTGGCAAGCATCTGTGTTTCTGTGGGTCTTATGTTTCCCAGTTGAATCCTACCAGGGGCACTGATGTCTTTATTTAATCAATGGATTAGTAGCTCCAGAAATAAGACATCAGAAAATATGGGCATCTTTGAATGTACTAGATTTTACCATGGCTACGAAGTAATTTTAAAACTTCAGGTATGAGACTAACATCATTTCAACAACGGACCAATACCTTTTTTTCACTTCACATCTGTTACTATGTCTAAATTTGTTCCTGACCCTGACAAAGGATACTACCTTAGCTATGCATATGAATTGTCTTATTTCTTAGGCTGTTAGGAATAAACAGCAGAGGAAATGAGTCTGTAGAGGGTGAAGGTGTGAGTTAAAATTGTATTTAAACAAAGGTACTCACAGAATTCTGTTCTCTAACTTAGATTTATTGAACTACAGTTCAAATCTAAGTTATTTTATTAAAAAAGTGTGTTCCTACTCAACAATTCTCTATTTTTTTTTTTGCATTCAAAAGGATGAGATATAAATGAATGCCCTGTTTTCCTTAGATCGTTTTATGTGATACTTGAAATCAAACTTGTGTGATCTTTTATATTCTTCCATGTATTAGACTTTCTTAGAATGTTTCAACAAGGCAATGTCTTCATTCAAGAGTGTACTATAAATGATAGTATTGCTCTCATTTGCAGTAATGAAAATAGCATTTTGAATGTTTTGGGGTGTTTGTGTAAAATTATTTTACACGTAGTCAGATTAAAATTACACTTAATTTAAATTCTTTTTATACCACAAAGTACATAAGACTCGGAACATAAATTTGTCAGTTCCATGGAATTCAGGTGAGGAATATATAAAAGAAATATGTGTAAAGAAAAATTCTGTGTTCAAACAGCACATTTATGATAAATGGGAGATCTAGGTAAAATTCACTGTCAAACATTGTGTTTGGCTCTTCAGTAAATGTAAGAGAACACTTAAAGCTTACAGAATTTCTGGGTAGACAGTTTATCTAATTTTAGAGCTTAGGCATTTTGGTTACATCACATTCAGTAAAAAGCAAATATGTTGTCATGAAATTGTATATTTGAGACAAAACTATAAATGTTTGTGTTTACTGTTGCATAGGAGTGAATATGGTGATGAATATGATTTAAAGTCTTTTCTGTGCCTTGTAGATAAATAGTCATCTCACAAATGCTTGTACTTACTTTTAAGTAGATGCAAATATGACTCATAGCTGAGCTAGAACATTTACTTTGAGGACAGACATATATTGTGTTATTCTTATGGTAGTAGCTTGTAAAACCTGACATATAATTTAAAACCTAAGGTCCTTTTGATACGAAGGTTATCACTGAAACAGTAAAAAAGCAACTGTAATTTTTTTTCCTGGGAGAATGTATTCTCCTGACTTTAAAATCTTTGTTACAAGATTCAGTTAAATTCTGCAGTAACAGGTAAGGTGGCTAAATTGTTTACATATCTAGCACTTAATAATAATAGCATAAATAGTAATAGCATAAATAGTCTTCGATTAAGAATATGCATAGAGTACGGCTTTAAACATTTGCATCAAAATCTTACACACCATTACAATTGTAGAGAATCTTTGATAATGTGAATTTTATTATTCTGATGAAATGAACTTTTTCTATTTTGTATTTTAAAAGCCAAGTTGGATGGGGCTTGGCGCACCCTGCTCTAGTGGAAGGTGTCCCTGCCCATGGCAGAGGGGTGGAACTGGAGGAGCTTTAAGGTCCCTTTCAACCCAAACCAGCCTGATTCTGTGATTTTTCTGGTTATTTTGGTTATTCACAGAGTGCATTCTGTCTTTACATTCACTAGTTATTAGCAGGACAGTTGCGGTTTCTTCATGTTTAGTAAATTCTATTTCCATATACAATGTATTGCAATGCAGTTTGATTTTCTGCAGTTTTACTTTGCGTAAGACTTTATCAAAAGGTGCTTTGGATATTTCTCTTGTGAAGGCACTGCCTGTTCTCTGGAACAGGTTTTGAAATTATGGCCAGTGGAATAATAAAAGAAATAGACAGTAAAATCCAGTGATCATACAAACATAGCTTTTGTAATTGATAGGAATTTAGGTTGAAGTATAACGTATATACATCCATAAACCCCAAGTTTCTCCTAAGTTCCATGAAAGAAAGTGTATAAAGTTTAGAAGAACTACTGTTCTGTGCTCCCAAATAGAAGGGAAGCTAAACCCAAATAATTACTTAATCAGATTATTGAGTTTGAATATAAGTGCGCACATATTGGTTCAGCAGTGGAAAGATGAGGTCCCAAAATAGTTAGGAAGGGCCATAAATGAAATAGGCAATCATTTTGTGTTTGTAGCAAGACTGCTAAGAAACACTGATTCAGTAGAAAGCAGGTGACCGACAGGTGATCCTGGGAATACTTAGTTCCATCGTCCTTCACTGGTGTATAAATCTCTAGACAGATAGCGAAGAAAATTAATACTGGTTACAAAGATATAAGACTGCAGTCTAGCGAAGGGAGAAGAAAATACAATGTCTGTATTCCAAATGAGATAAAATGTAAAAGCTAAAGAATTATAGACTAGACAGTATAACTTAAATTCTCAAGGAAATTTGTAATGAGTAAGTGGAATTTTGCTGAATATCTGGAAAAAACCAGGAAAAGTAGTACTATGAAATGGCCTTTCTAGGAAAAACTGTTTCAATCCAGTCTGAATGGCATCCATAACAGGTTAAGAGAGCTCCTGGATAGAAGAGAAGTCATGTTGTAACTTCATCTTAGAGATAAGAGGTTATATGTTTTCAGAAGGGCTTTGGACACTGTTTCACAGATCATTCTTGTTAGCAGCTGTGGAAATGTGACTTCACAGAAACTTTCCTATATGAATGGAAACCAAATTGGAAACGTGCAGATATATTGCATAGGTTCTTGCTAGGCTATGTTGTCATTAATGATCCAGAAAATGGAGCAGAAAATATGCTGACTACACTTGCAGCCCAAGTGAACTGTGTTCGGTGGGGGTGGAACAGTAATTGAGGAAAGGAGTATAACTTCAAACTTGACGTATTGGAGAATTGATATAAAGAAATAACATGCAGTATAAGAAAAAGTACAAAGCTCTACCTTTAAAAAAAATCAAAACAACAAAACGATCAAATGTACAACTACAGAACAAGAGGATTAAAAAGTCGGCCTAATAGCTTTTATTTAGAGTACATTCTAGGTTTTGTTGTATAAAACAAGCTTAATGTTAGTCAACAATAACAACACTGCAGCATAGCTGAACACTGGCAGAAGTTATGTGTGTAGTTGTTCTGTGCATCTATATTGTATGAACATAGATGTTTTATGCCTTTAAAAGGCTGGCTAACTATTACATAAAATAACTATTTTGGAGACCAGTCAGGAGGATATTGTGTTGTTATGATGTGGTGATGCTGTGAGGACAAGAATAAGATCGACATAATCAGAATTGCTACCAGTAAAATAGTACTGAGTTTTACATTTGTAATTCCTGTTACTGGCAATCGGAAGCAAGTCTTTAAAATCCAGGCATTGCATTTGTACCTTAGAGTTGCAATATTCAATTGCATAATTTCAAATCATGAAATTAATTTTGATTGCATGTATTAGGTTAAATTCCCACCACCAAGGAGTAGTAAATGGAAAGTTGGATGATCAGTATACCACTTTGAGACTGTAACTGAATTTAGCACTTGGAATTATTAATACCTTCATGCACTCTAACAATTTCACTGTGACTCCTCACCTTGTTGACGTAACAGTCATGTTGTATCCTGTAGCAGACTAGATTATACATTTGATGAGGTAGCTGGGTGGTAGAAGTGATGGAGGAAGCTGCATGGAGTATTTCTGCACAGCATAGATACCCTTTTAAAGATAGAGTAGGTCTTCAATGAATAGTTTATTAAAGAGGACTATTCGTTCTGTGGCAAAACAATCTGTTCCTCTTTATAAAGCCAAAGCATTCGTTTTCCATTCTGTGTGGGTACAGAGCATCTTAAATCTACCAATTATTCTATGGACAATGTTGTGCAAGCTCAAGGAGTCATTGTGTGTTTCTCAGCTGTTAGGCCTGAGACTGCAAACTCTGTTATCTAAGCAGCTGTGCAACAACTTGGGCATTCTTCTCTAGTGTACAAATTGTTGCAGTCCCCACTTTGGAGTGTCATATTTATCCTTTACAGCATCATCCACAGTCATCTTTTTCTGTGAGTGATGAGGTGTTGGCACAGGTTGCCTAAGGGGAGATGTTTGATTGGGAGCTGAGAGTGAGGCAGAGCACTGCCTCTGTTGGACATCTGCAGGACCTTCTGCCTGGCCTCTGTTGTGCCTCAACCTTCTGCCTGGAGGAAAAAGAACTGGCACAGACTACCCAGAGAAGCTGTGGCTGCCCCATCCTTGGCAGTGTTCAAGGTCAGGTTGGATAGGGCTTGGAGCACCCTGCTGTAGTAGAAGGTGTCCCTGCCTATAGCAGGGGTTGGAATTGATAAGCTTTGAGATCACTGCCAACCCAAACCAGTCTGTGATTTTTATGAACATGATACTGCAGTGAATCCAGGAGCAATTTGTACAGGATGTGGAATATTCCTCTTGTTTTGTTCAGTTGGCATGTAGCTCTGTCTGCGGTATTGTTGTCAGTTTGATCACAACTCCTCAGGAGACAGGTGGAGCATCTACAATAGAGAATGATTAGAAATCAGTGAAATAACTGTCTGTCTTTGATTTCAGCTGGAGTATATTTAATAGTGTTTCTTGGGCACTGTCAAGGAAAAGGTGAAAAGTCAAATTACATAGTCAACAAAAAGAACACTAAGGAAAGACAGGATACATCCTTAAAATATAAGATAATTCTGCTGGAAGAAACCCCACAACAAAACACAAATAAATACCCAAACAGCCAAAACTGAAAAACAACAAAACCATCTGTTAAACATGAAGTAAGAATGTAGATATCCAATAAGACTAATTTAGATTGTATATTAAATAATGTATGGAAGTAAATAGAGTGAAGCACTTGAATAGATTGCCTAGGGAGTTTGTGTTACCGGAATAGAATTCCTGTGAAGGAAAAACATAGGTGCAGTGTCAACGTGGGGAAGGGGATGTACTGATTGACCAGCAGATTTTTTTCAGCTATCTAGCTGTCATTATTAGGTTGATTTTCCCCCAGAAAAATGTACTTAAGGGAAGAAGCTTTCTGCCTTGTGCTAAAATAGCAGGCCACTTGTAACTTCCTATTAAGGAATAATAATATCAAAGTAAGTTTTTATAATTCCCAGAAGACTTGATGACTTGGGGAAGGGAAAACTCTTGCAATAGTGTCTGGGAATGGGAAAGCATTCCAAAGATACGCCAGCCATCATATGTGTATTTGTGAACTGGTGAGCATGACTGTAGCTCTAGAACAAGTACAGCATGCTATGCTGCCTGTTCAGTGGGACTGTCCCAACATACACAGTGGGAGCTGGTGTTATTGTGGTACTAGTGGATATTAAGTATCAAAGAATATGTATCTTTAGAATATGATGGCTCTTTACTCATGGAATTAATGTTCTGTGACTTAAATGTTAAGAATATGGTCCAAGGTTAACTGTATGTAAGCTACAGAGTGTTTGCTAGTTGGTTTGGATGGAATTTGTTTTAAAAGAATTACGTATTTTGTTAGGCTTTTTAAAAAAACTTCTACAGTAGGCTTGAAAATGGTAAAATGAAAAAAGTTCTTTCTTGATGAAATCCATGCTTTTCCTTTGTGTATGATATTGTGTATGTGAGGATGTGATGATTGCTTTAGTTCTAGGCTTTGCCTAAACATGTATTTTTAAATATGACAGACTTACATGGAGAAAATAGGAAAATGGTTAAGAATGTCAGCCACAAGTAAAGCTATAAAAAATAATCATACATCAGCAAGAAGAATTTATATAAGATATAATTTTCCATCCATCATTGCAGCGTTGTTAAATCAAGGCACCCAAAGCCATGCATTTCTAGAAATAGATTGTTTAATATCTAAAGCTGTTGGTACTTGATGCAATTACCAAAGGGCTTCTTTGTGCTAAAGAGTGTTGCTTATTTTGAGTCATTATATGCTGCTAAGAATAATAAAATAACAGGCCCCCAAGACTGAAACAAATTCACTTGGATTTGTTGGAAAGTAAAATGCATTTGATGCTAATTCTAATTGTGGATATGCTTTGCATATTTATATATTTTTCTGTAGTTGAGTGTAACTAGTGACACATTTTGGAATAATAGCCTGTCTTCTGCAAGACTGTGAACTCTTGCTATAATAATTTGCAAAAACTGCTGGTAGTAACATGATTACTTCTTATATGCAAATGCTTCTATTTTCTGGAAAAAAAAGTACCTACTGAAATTAATTTAAACCCCTTCAAATATGGCTGTGAAAATGTAAAAGAAGAGTTTATATAAAGAATTTATATAAACATCAAAAATCCAAAGACTATAAAATACTTGTTTATTTTTATTGATAGCTGCTGGCATTGCTGTCCTCTTCAGGACAGACAGCCCTGTCAAACGGGGAGAGTTGCAAATGTTGTGCACAAGAGTTTCTTTTCTCTCACAGGAGCTCTTGCAATGCTTTCCCTCATTCACCTTAAGTTTTATGGTTGGAATTGACTTTGCATGATTTGAAAGGGAGCTTGACAACAGAACATGAGCCTCCATTCAAAGCACACAGCAGGTGGTGGAATGACACCTGTACAGCCATCAGTAATGTCAGCATTGTTTGGCTTTTGAGCCTATAGTTGAGTAATTTCATTAACTCTAGAATAATGCTTTGTTTCTTCTTTAATCTGTCAAGACTTTCTCTTGGACAACAGTGGGCAATATTGCCAGGGTGAAGGGGGAGAATGGTTTAGTTGTGTTTGTTCCTTCTCTAACAAATGTACAGCGCTTACAGCACACTTCTTGAAACATACGAGGTGAAATGCCACCGCATGGGATCCTGCCCGTATAAATTGTCTCTCACCGTGCAGTTGTGAAGAATTGAATGTTTCACTTTTGCCGAGGTCTGTCTGTCTTCTTTTGAAGGAAAAAACAATCATAAGTAGCATTAGAATGCACTTGCACAAGACAAGTAACAATGCTTTCTTGGGTAGGTACCTTGGTTACAATGTTTTTGATGTAAACTTCATTACACTTGAAAAGGTTGATTGTTTTTAAGAAGGGATTTGTGTGTATGTGTGTGAGAGAGGAAACATTAAAATTCCACAGAAGTCTATTTCCAAATATAATTCTTCTTTTTTTCTTAAGTCTTTCAATAATAAACATCTATAATGCAACAGGTGGAAAGACTTATGTAGTAATTTTGGATCCTATATATATAGTTCTAGTTTCAAATACAACAAAAAAATAATCTCCATTGGTATTTGTGGGTATCAATAGAATAGATATAAGAGTATTAATTCTAACTGGTATGGAATTGTAAGTAAAAATATTCAGAATGGTACATGTATTTGAACTGGGGTAACTAATCACTGCTGTATTGTTAAATAAAGTCTTCCAGAAGAAACATTTGCAATATAAAATCCAGCTGTTAACTTACATTGGTGTTCAGGTATGTGGTTAAAAGGGTAGTATATGACCTACTGTATGCTATGCTCACAGGAAAAAGAAGGTAGATGAAATGAGACTAATACTAATTGGTTTTTTGTTTTTCCATTTTAATGTAGTTCAGCTTAAGTTATTCATGGATAAAACTAGATCCCTTTACAAATGACTGAAATGTGATTGAAATATGAAATAAATACACAGACCCATAAATCTGGAAGGAAGGGCTCAGGTGCTCACCAACTGCTGTATTTATATTTTAAATTGCCTATTCTATACTAAGTTACGGATTTTGGTGTTTCAATCTTTCTTTCTAATACTTAAACAAAGCTTTTGCATATGTAAACATCACTTTAAGGAAAATGAAATTCGACATTAGCATTTAATTTTCATGGTAACAAATCTGTCTAACATACCATAAGTACTTTGTCAGAAACATGCACTGCTCATCATGTCCAGGGTTGTTTGTCTTGCATATTCAAGCAGTACTTTTGGGAGTTGAAAGTAGTCTTAATTGGTTTTCTTTGCATACAGTGAAATGAAATAAATGCTAAGGCTGTATTCCAGACAGTTTATGAATTAATAAGCAGACAGTTTCCTTCAGAAAATTTAATTATTTTTCAGTGGAGTGACACATACTATGAAGATAATGTTAATGGGTCAGAGGACTTTTCATAATTGGATTTCTAGCTCAATTCTAGGCCTGACAGGTTTGATCATGATTAAAACTAGTTGTTGTATAATCATGGATGTGTTGGTCTTCTCTTACGTGCAGTAACCACAGTGAACTCTGTCAGCAGGGAGACTGAGATCTGACAGGATACTGTAAATTTATAATCTCGGTCCTCAGGAGAAACATGATGGGGGTGGAGAGGAGCTATTGTTTGCCTCTACCTGAGATCCTTTGAGGTTGCTGCCCTCCACCTTCATTCATACTTTCTTTGTCCTTAACACCCATACAGATCACTTAACAGGTGTCAAATGGTAACACCTTTACTCTTTCCAAGTAAGCGGTTTGCTTTCCTGAGGAAAGGTTCCTTGGTGAAAAATTTCTGCTGGAAAGTAACCTGTAATGATATATTTCCAGGTAGGTTTTGTGGTTTGGTTTGTGTTTATCTTTTTTTTTTTTTTTTTTTTTTATTTTTTTTTTTTTTAAAT